>VMDO01011690.1:0-65634 GCA_007922755.1 Pedetes capensis
TTTGTACACACTTGACTAAATATATTGCAAACATTAGAGAGCACATACAGTCTTTTAAAATATATTCTCTCATTTTCAAAAGAAGACTGCATTTAAGTCTCAGAATATCTTTACAATAAATCCACCAATTATAAATTGCTGCCCAATGCTCTTTTATGTTAAAGTATAACAAAACTGGAGATTAATAATAAATGCATACACACATAGTCTTACAAATATGATCATTTGTAAACAATGGAAGGTTGTGCTAAATAGATTTTTTAAATCAAAGAGAAAAAATTTTCATATATATGCATAAATATAAATAAAACAAAAATATTAAGGATTTTCTAAAAAGTGATACTACTAATATATGTAAACTTAGGTGATGTTGTAAAAGCTGTATTCAGAAGAAAATAAATGATTTTAAATGCTTCCTATAGAAAAAATAAGAAGAAAGAGTAGACATATAACTTAAAAAGCTAGAAAAAATAATAAGTAGTAAGAATGACACAGTTAGAAAAAGATGTAACATACAAAGCTTATTTTTGGAAATAATAATCAAATGCACAAAGCTAGAAGTACACGCACACACACAATGACACACATAATTGCAGTAAGAAAGAGGATATAACTAGAGTTCAAAATGCACACTAATTTATGAGAATAATATGCAAAAATGTCTGTAAAGTGTGATAAGTTTATTTTATTTAAAGATACTTTAAAAAAAAGTCAAAGTGGTAAAACAGATTAGATGTATAAACTTGGAAAATGTAGGAAAATTTTCTAAAAGCTAGTGTCTCTAATGGGGCTTCCCTCAATAATTTTATGGATGAAATTTTTCAAGATTTCAAAGAAAAATGATTTGCTTTACTTTTGAAAGATGTTCCAGAATAAGACTAGGACAGACATCCACTATTCATTATAGAAAATTCCAATGATGCTGAAATTATTTGACCTTAAAGGCCTTAAAAACCTCTCTCATTATATTCTTATACACATAGATTTAAAAATATCAGATACAATAAACATGATTTCATATATAATACTAATGTTGTTGTTAGGTGCCGTTGAGTCGGTGTCCGACTCATAGCGACCCTCATAGGGTTTTCAATGGCTGTCTGTTCCGGGATTGCCTTGGGAGTGGATTGACAGGCCCTGCTCCCATTTTTGTGGTGCTGGGAATTGAATTCAGGACCTCAGAGACTGCAGCACAGCGCTCTACCCACTGAGCCAAATCCCAGCCCATAATAGTAATAGATCTTGTTTAAACGCAATGGGTAATTTTATGTGTTCATTTTGCTGGGTGACCGGGTGCCTAGATATATATTTACACATTATTTCGGAGTGTATCTGTGAGGGTGTTTCCAGATGCTATTAACATAATAATTTGTAGACTTAGCAAAGCAGATGTCCCTCTCCAATATGGGTAGGCATCGTTCAACCTACTGAAGCCCTGAGTAAGATAAAAAGGCTGAGGAAGAAAGAATTCTTTCTTTACCTGACCATCTTTGATATGGAACACCATGTCTTCTGCTGTGGCACTTAGACTCAGGTAGGGACTGTGCCTGTGTCTCGACTTCCTAGTCCTCACAATGTGAAACAAATGCAATGATGGTGCCCAGTTACCAGATTACTTCTGGAGTCTGTCCTTCTGATACATGGGCTTGCCTTCACTGTTCCTTTTAAAACTGGGAATGGACAAATGACCCAATGAAATGTGAGTGGAAGTGACAGTTACTTAGTTGAAGAAAATTTAAAACCAATCTGACTTTCCAGATCCCCTTCCTGTGCCCATGATTCCGGCAGCTATTAAAATGAAGTCACTCTCAGCATACATTTCTGAGCAATTGCCTGAAGAGACGTCCCCCGCCCTTAGTACCCCAAACCAGGCCTTTCCTACAAGCAAGGAAAGATCTTATCGTGTTTTGCTAATAAGTTTGTGGTTGTTTATTTACATTAACTTATCACACACAGACCCAATTGCCTACTTTGGTCCATCCACCCTCTGGCAATAGTACCACTGCAATGTCAATTTGTTCTCAAATCAAAACCTTTCCAGATTGTCCCATCTAGGAAGACTTACAAGATTTTCTCTTTATCTGTATCATGTTATCTACCACTCTTCACCTTGTAATAGCATTACATATGTAAATACAATCTACCAAGTTTGATTATAAACTTTTTTCCCTTTCTTTTCCTTTCCTTTCCTTTTTTCATTTCCTCTCATTCTTTCTTTCTTTGTTTTTCTTTCTTTTCTTTCTTTTACTTTTCTTTTTCTTTTCTCTCCCCTCCTTCCCTCCTTCCCTCCTTCTCTCTCTCTCTCTCTCTCTCTCTCTCTTTTTCTTTCTTTCTTTCATTCTTTCGTTCTTTCATTCTTTCTTTCTTTCCTTTCTTTTTTGGGATAGGGTCTCACTGTGTAGCCAAGGCTGTCGTGGATCTCATTATATAGATGAGGCTGACCTTAAACTCTTGTTGATCTTCCTGCCTCAGCATCCTAAATGCTAGGATTACAGTTACACACCACTATGACTGGCTTTTTCCTTATTTTTTGAGACAGGGTCTCACTATAAGTCCTAGGCTGGCTTCAAACTCACTGTTTAGCTTGAGCTAACCTTACATCCCTGATCTTCCCTCTTCAGCCTCTCCAGTTCTAGGATTATAGGCATGTGCTTCCATATCCTACTTTTGATTATAACATTTCTAAGAGTAGAATTGATGTCTGATTTAAAATTTTAATCTTTCAATCCTCCAAGTGAAGAACCTTGTGTTGCCAGAGTGTAGATGGAGAGGTGTACTGGAGTCATCAGCCAGGGGTCACATTCTAGCTCAGGCTTTCCATCCCTGTGGCCTTTGGCAAGAACCTGTCATCTACAAAAGAGGATTGTGAGTATGAGTAAATGATTGGGTTAAACATTTTCAGTGAAAAAATGAAGAAGAATAATTGGCAAAAATCAAAGGACTCTTAAATTTGTAGAGACCAAACACAGATTGCACTTGGACGGTGCATGACAATGGAATAAATTAATACATTAAGTTTATTTATCTCTAAGATCCAGAAGGAAGATACTGATAGCAGAAAGATGAGCAGATATCTAACACCAAAATCACTTAGAAGGGCCATTCTCTACTATGTTATTTTTTTCTACTCAAAAATAACATTCATCTATTCAATTACCTTATCAAATCCTCACAACTCTTACCTGAACCATAAATTTCTCTTATTTTCTTAGATCAAATATACCAAAATAGACTTTTACTTATATGTATAGTTCACAGCATTCTTGATGTAGTGTATTAGAACTCACAACACTGTAACATTACTGTGCCCTGGTGCCCTGACAATGCCAGGAAGGGCTTGGAATTGCTAAGTGAAGATTTAAAGGGCAAACTTCAAGTTAGTCTAAAAACACAGGAAGTTCAGCAATTTTAAAGGGCAAATGGCTCATGTTTTCTTCTGCTCTTTCCTGGTCTTCCTAATATTCTGTCCTCCTTCTTTTCATTCACTTCTGCTTCTTATTGTTTTATAATGTGTGACAGAAAATTCTCAACATTGGTTTGTGATATATGTTGGTTAATTATAAAGATCATATAATAAGAATCATAGATTTTTTAATGGCTTCTGATAACCAAGCTTATTATGGACAGCAAACAGGGGAGATGAGAAAGCAACAACTTATTATTCATGGTCATAAGCAAGATTTGAGATCATTTTCTAAACAAGATCATTGTTTTGAGTGCACTCAAACCATTTACAGCTAAAGACAAATCATCTTCTAAGGTGGAAACCATTGAATGGGAACTAGTGAGTACTCAAATAATTATTTGTAATCTGTCTTCTCATTATAGTGTGTACTGATTAAGAATGAGAATTATAATACCTGTTGGAACCTTAATTTGGTAGAATTTTGCTCAATTTAATACTGTCATCATAAAGTAAATGACTAAAATGTTCAATTAAAACAATCTTAAATGCAATGCAGCCCAATCATCAGGGCTTGTATACAACTGTACTAGGCTCTTCATGATGGGAACATTACCAGCCTCTCCAAATTTAGCTCACATTATTCTCCCATTTCAACTTCACCTTCAAGCACCAGAGAAGAATTTAAACTTCTGAAGAAATGTTATTCTACTTTATGGCTTTGGGCCTTTGTCAAAGGCAACACAATAACAAAATAAGAGAATTTATAATAAGAAGAAGTTTCTTAAGAACTTTGTTACCTCAACAGGACATGAGAACATTTTCTTGTAGGTACTGGGAAGCAACAGAGAAGGACAAACTGCTAATCATTATTGAAATGAACCTTTTAAAGGACCTTTCTGTTTACAGTTTGCAGAGTGTAAATCAACTTAGTCACCAGAGAACACGGTTTAAGCAAAATTGTCGTAACCCATGTGAGAAATCATGGAAGGCTGAATTAGGGAGTTCATTAAGAAAGATGAAAAACAGATAGATGAAAAAATCATTAGGTAAGAATTTGGGGGCTCAGTGTTGAATTATGTTTGGGGCTACTTTGAAGGAACGGTCATAACAGTGCCTACATTTTGGGTGGCAACAACCCAAGTGCAGGCTTCCTTGCTGTACTAAAGAATATGGAGGAAGTAGGAGAATTTGGGTGGTTCATTAATTTAGATGATACATTAAATTACACATATATATGTAATTTGTAAAATTTGTAAATTTTAATTTGTAAAATTTAATATATATATATATATTTAATATATATATATATATATATATATATATATATATATATATATCATACATATATATATATATATATATATGGTAGGGGACAATTGATGTTCTCTCCTTCATATTATTCCTAAGTTAAAAGAAACTATTCTCAGACAAATGCTACCATACACATAGGTAGTTATTAATAGTTAGGCTCAAAAAGACACACAACCTGTTTTGTAAGGGTAAAAACTTCTGTCAGTCTTCTTTTAGGGACTGCAGCAGCTTGCATAAAAAGTTCACTTGAGGCAAACTTGCTACTATTTTAGTGGCAGGACTTTGCTAATCATGTTGGAGGAATGTGTCCAAGAATCTTCTGATGCACTTTTGGATTTCAGCCAAGAGCACTCTGCTAAAGGTACAGAATACTGGTTTCTCTAGCTTCTTAAGATTTGTCATAGCTGGTGTACATATCTTGCTCTTATTAATTTCACCAACCACATTTCCCTCCTAATGTCCATTGTGTTATCCACCATCATTTCTGATCTTGTTTAGAAAGAAAAATAGTTGAATCACTTGGAGGCAACTGCTTTTGGAATGTGGTCTTTTAAATAAATGCCAACAACCCATCCTTGGAGCGTTTTCAGATTAGGGCAACTGGCTGCCCCGAGGGTGTGGATGAGAGCTAACACACACATGAATCACATTGACAATGCTGAAGTGATTTAAGCAGATTGCAGACAGCATAACCGAGGAAAAATGTTGTGTTCAGCTTGGAACATATCTAATTGGGGGTGGCAAGAGGAGATAGCTTAGTAAATGTTCAATTATACAGATGTAATCTCTGGGTAGAAGATGTGGCTCCACATTCCATTTAGAAATCACTGGAGTGTGGGGTGTTTCATTATTTTTGTTCATTAAAGGATGTAATATAATGATGTCATTTACTTTTTATGTTGCTCAACAATTGCTTAGTAAATGTTTGTTAGGTGCCTGATTGTGTGTTTGACCTAGGAATGGGGAATTAAAATCACAGCCCCTTCTTATGAGAAGATTATGTTTTAGGGAGAGGTATAAGTAAGTAAGGGTGATATAAAGAACAGAGTTTAGCAGAGTAAATATATGGAAGTCTCTCCCCATCCCTGCAAACTACTGCAATTAAGAATAGACTAATTGCTTAGAATGTAAAACTTCAGAAATTGTGGATGGTATTGGTAAAATTGAAAAGACAATTACATGAGCAGCATTCAAGATATGTCTTCGAGTGCTTCATTGGAAAGTTGCCTCGGGAAGAGATTAGGGCTATCCTATAGAGGGGGGAATTTGAGGAGTCCTAGTGACAACGCATGACACAGACTATGGAACAGAGCCTGTAGGAGTTCCGCCACACAGATAATATTTATAGCATAAGGACTTTACCTCCCAAGGAAGGGAATGCTTAGAGGTCAGCCTCTTGTTGTTGTTGTTGAGGGCAATCTCTAGGTGCCATGATATTGCAGTACTTGGGTAAGTTTTACTATATTCAAAACTTTCTGACATATATGCTGTAAGTAGTGGGACCCAGTGATACATGTTGAATTCTGGACACAGATGGAAAATTGAGGTACAAAATTTCCACTTCAAATTGTAAAATTTAGAAAATAAATGAATTTACACATGCATACACACGAACTTTCATTCCCCATGTGTGTATATTTGTTATGGTTTCCTATTGTGAATGAAGAATCTAGTCTGTTTCAAGTTTTGCAAAACATCTTGAATGCCTTTACAAATGTTAAAAAATTTCCAAAACTGTTTTGCCAATCACTGTTTCTTAATTTTATAACTTAAGTGAATGTTGAGGGAAATTTAATCCTTATGTTTCCGACTTTTATATATTTGGCCCGTCCAAGTGTTTCATAAGAAACATTTGATGTCTGCAAAGTCTTAGAGGATTTTTGTTTCAAGTATGTTCAAGATTATTTATTCAGAGCAAAGGAGCATTGTATCAGGATCATGTGAAAATAAAACACAAAATGCCTTAAATTATTTTGAAAATTTAAAGACCATAAACAACATCAATATCTTTTTAGCACTTGAGAATGTATTTTGGTTAGAAGGTAAGCATGCTAAAGGTATCTCAGGCTACTTTACTATATTTTTTAAAAATTTGTACTTTTTCTTCTTTATGAGAAGACCACAAAAACTAGAGCAAGCATCTATTTGATAAGCACCCATTGGGCCTTATGTGATATGAGCTGATTGATCCTGTAATTGCTTAGATGTTTTGAGTGAAGATTTTTGTGCTAATGGTTAAGATTGCCTGAAAATTTCCATAACCAGTAATATTTCCCAAAGAGATCTCCAAGAAAAACTTACGGAGGAGAACTATAGCTATGAAATGCCCAGCCTGTTAGAGTGCTACACTTTGCTCCTAACATCCAACACTTAACTCTATGACCTAAGTTGAATCCAGTGAATAATGTTTTTGTGACTAGGGAATCAGTTTTACATTACGTAAATTCTGGGTCAAACTTGTTCAGTTTGAATTTTGACCACTACTTAAAACCATGTGGTCTTAAGTGAGTTATGCCACATCTAGAAGCCCTCAAATTCTTTATCTGTAACACAGAGATGATCACAGCTCTTATTTGTTATGAAGTCTGTAATTTAGCTTTATGTGTTTTAGTATAAATGTGGTTAATATGATATTTATGAATAATGGACAGTAGAGAAACATATTGGAAAGTGGCTACTTAAACTTCATCTATTATTGGTAGCTTACTCTACATAGTGTTGTTGTTGTTAGGTGCTTTAGAGTCAAGTATAACTCTCAGCAACTCTAGGTACAACAGAATGAAACACTCTGACACTGTGACATGCATATGATCTTTTTTTATATTTCAGCCAGTGTTGCAGTCACTGTGTTAATCCATTTAGTTAAGAGTCTTCCTTTTTTTGTTGTTGATTGGCCACTCTACCAAACATGATGTCCTTCTCCAGGGATAATGTCCAAATACATAAATGAAAATGTCCTAAATACATAAAATGCAGTCTAACCATCCGTGCTTTCAAGGAGCCTTCTGGTTGCTCTTCTTCTAGGACAGATCTGTTGTTTCTTTAGGAAGTCCATGGTATATTGAATATTTGTCTCCAGCACTATGTTTATTCACATGGTGAATGTCAGAAGTGGGTTTTCATCTGTGAAACTAGTGATTTTATGATTTGAAAGATGGATGTTATAAATGAGCTTTAAGTAATAAAATTAATGTTCTTTCAAGATGTAGTCTTTCTTAAGTATTTTGAAATGCTCTCCATCATTGCAAAATGGCAAGGTAGAATGATTTAGGGAGGTCAAGAGTCTTCATACTTAGAATTATTTTTCATAGCATCCCTAGTGGATTTAGTGGGTCTCTTTAGTTGATGCTCTCCTTAATGTTGACAGAACCCTGCTTTTACAACTTTGTCATTATTGGCTTTAAGTAATCTATTCTGTCATGTTGTATGTAGGAACAACTAATAGGTTAGCATTTGGGGGTTGACTAAATGTACAGAATAGGTTACATAAACTACCCTGTACCTGCTTGGTAATGAAATCTTGTTTAATTACTAACTTTGTTATATTGCAAAATTAGATCTTGAGTTTGCTTTATAATAATCTAATAAGTTATGAGAGAGTAGCTAACTCACCCATCTCAAACTTCTACTATACACATTATGTACAAAAAAGAATAATAGAATTTTGCATTATCCAACTAGCTTACTCAATTCAATATGGTTTTGCAGGGCTGACATGTGAAGTAAGGAAGTGATCCAGGTAAGCACTCAGGACAATTACTTACACAGAATTCCTTGCTCACAGAATGCTTACTGTTATTAGGCTAAGGTGGTCTAACACCAAAACAAGCCATATACCTTCAACTTCCTCGAATACATATCTGAGTGTCAGATTTTACCAACAATTGCAGGAAAAATACTATATTTTCAGAAAGAAAAACATAAGAGTCTGTGCCAGTGCACAGGCTAGGTTTGTTCAAACCACCCATCCCAGGCTTCCTTAAACCAAGAAGAGGTTCATCACAGGAGTTTGCCTTATTTTGTAATACATTTAGAAGGCAGAGCCTTCTCATCATAGAGAAGGTGGTAGCCAGAGATGTGTTTTTTGCCTAGCTCTGAGAATCTAGGAAGTTTTAGAGGTCCTCGCAATATGCCTGGTAAATTCCTGAGCCTGTGGAACTTAGACTCCATTAGGCATTTGGGAATTTAAGCAACCCACCTCACCTTCTTGAATAAGCAAAGCATGGGGGTAGAATGAAGGGAGAGACAGATCTTTGTCTTCCTTTTCTAAAACCAAAAGGGCATTGGAAATCCTTGTATGCACTATACTCCAAATAATGACTTGCGTATACCATGTATTAGCACCCCCCCACACATGCACACATGCACAACCACACACATATGTACATATGCTATATATACATATATAATATATGAAATACATGGGAAGATAAACAAGGAAGTAGAATTGTTCAGATTTTGGTGTTTTAATTACTTTATTTCTTTGCATAAATATTTGTATTTTCTCAAAGGGCATATGTAATTTAGAATGAAGACAACACCACAAATAATATTAATTTCTTGGTATTGTGTGTGTTTTCTTTCTTGGTTTTAAAAAGCATATAGTCTCTTCAGAAGACCAGATAAGGGTTTGTGAATGTCTGTCAATATCACATGTCCTTTCATATAATTAGTAGCACTCAATGTAATTAGAAGTTGACTATTAAGTTGGACTTGGGAAGAAAGGGAAGGGGCACCTCAGAAAATACAGGCAAACTGTGTCAAATAAAGATGTCATCCTTCTGCTGAAAAACTGGCTGAGTATAGGACCTGTCTAGGTCAGTTGGGAAAAGTTAGATGAGTTCTGCTTTTGTTCATTGCTAAAGTCTCACCCTGAGCCATTTTACCAAAATCAAGGAGCTATTTTTAGGGTCAAATCATGCATGCTATTCATAAGGAGAAAAGGTATTGCATATCTGTTCCAAGGCAAATTTTGGAAGCAGTTGCTCTTCTTGAAAGTTATATTTTTTCCTGTGGCATTTCATGGAAAACACTTGTTCCAGCCAACAAGTTATGGATGTATTTTCTTAAACTGAAAAGATTCTTATTATGAGTAAGCTAATTGAAGCTATGGGAATAAATGCAATTGAAGAATGTTTGTTTTATAATATAATCATGAATTTGGAAAGAATTTTAGAAAGTCATCTATTTTAACTCTCCTATATAGGCTAAAGAATACCCCACCTCCACATCCAATAAGTTGATACCTGTCCTATTTTCAAAGCTATTTATGAAACAGCAGACAAGCCCACCAGATAAATTCTGTACTTTAGTAATACTTGTGATTGTGAAGTCATTGTTTTAGAAATGGTTTGAATATCTTTGGGGGCAAATTAAAGTAGTATGCACAATATAAATATAAGCACTTTTGTTGTTATTATTTTTGTGTTATCATTTGTGATCTGATTCTAAGCACCCCGTACCTCTTTCATTTCTTTCAATTTGCACAGTTCTCACTCTGATCCTGCATACATTAGGAATTTGTTGGTATTCTCACAAGCAACAAAAACTCATCTGAGTTAGCACCACAGTCTGATGGTTTTGTATTTTATCAATGATGCTGGGCTGAATGACATTTTCAGAAGGCTCTTTATGTTATGTGTCATTACAGTGGGATACAAGGAAGATTCTGTCCAGAGTTGTAGGCAGGAAGGAAGGCAGAAGCCACTTGGTGGGCTACATATGTCATTCTTGGTCTGCTAACTCTCCTCTGTAACATTAAGCAACAGCTAGGCCTGTGCTTGTCTAGAGCCATACCACTCTGACGTTGTACCTCCTCAGATCTTGGAAGCTAAGCAGGATCAGGCCTGATTAGTACTAGATGTGAGACTGCCTGGGAATACCAGTTGCTGTAGGCTGGGGAGAAGGACCCAGAAGTCGACTCCCCAAACAATCAGCCACCAAAACCCCTTTGAATAGCAGAGAAGCACTGACAGTAGTATCGGACAGGGCACAGTGTTGGGTAGTGTTTCCTCTGTTGTACCTAGGGTCCTATGAGTTGGACTTGACTTGATGGCACCTAACAACAACAAGGCCTATACTTGTTTTCCTTAAACCTTGGATCTTCCTTCAGGCTCTTATTTATAAGCTAAATGTAGGTGTGTTCTGAATCTTGAGGAAAGTCCCAAACTTCTGTAAGATACTCTTTATCAAAGCAGGACCAGCAAGAATAGACGTTTAATTCCATTGGTCCTTGTGAAGTTTCAGCTTGTACCCATGGATTCCAGTCTGTTGGTGACTTTTCCCTGTACAATGCCTGAGCTGCGCTCTAGCACAAGATGTAGTTGCAGCCACGAGGAGATAGCTATCCCCCTTAATTGGGTTGGTAAATTCCCTGTGATAAATCCCTTAACACAGATCTATATGTCCTGTTAGTTCTGCTTCCCTGATTGAACTCTGACTGCCAACCCATCCTGTATTTTTGCCCTTTCCTGAGTTAGATTCAAGCTTCTCTTTCTCTTGAGACAGTATTCCGAGGCATCCAGAAAACATGCTGAAAAATATGGCGCTGATAGTTCCTGGTGTCACTTAAATGTCTAATCACTGAGAAGATACTAATTCCTTTAATCAGAATATGTCTTTCTCTTATGATAAATGATAATTATCGGGAAATAGACTCCATTGGAGCCACATGAATCATATGAGATGTTCTTGAATAATCCACAGAGTCCAGGGAGGCAGGTTCTTAAAAAGGGACTGGGCTTTGTCTGGTGCTTACCACTCATATAAACAGCTGTGTCAAATGCAGTAAGGATAGGCTGAGCCAAATGACCTTTGGCATCCCAATGGTAATTCCATAAGAACAGGAGCATGTGGGACTGAGTTAACCACTCCATCAGGAACAATAGCTATTGAAACATTCTGATGGAGTTATGATGGTTGTTCCTAATAAGTGTCTCTCCTGATTAGCTGGTTCCCATGCCATGCAAGTTGTTAAACATTTTCAATATCACCTCTTGTGTCAGTTAGCTTTTCATACCTGTGATGAAAATAGCTGAGAAGAACATCTTAGTGCAGAAAGTGTTTATTTTGGCTCATGGTTGCAGAGCTGTCAGTCCATCATGGCAAAGAGGGTGTAGTGTAGCAGAGTAGTTCATATTATGGTGGACAAGGAAACAGAGAAAGGGGAATGCTTGTGCTCAGCTCATTTTCTCCTTGTAGTCTATCCAGGTCCCCACACATGGGATGGTTCTGTGTACATCATGTGGATCTTCCCTACTCAGTTAATTCTCTCTGTGAATACCCTCACACATTTACCCACAGGTGTGCCTCACCCATCTCCTAGGTGATTCTGAATCCAATCCAATTGCCCACAAGTTCATTTCAAAATGCTTATTTGTCCATGCAAAACATATTCCTGGAACTTGTAATAGGCTTCAAACACAACACTAATATCAGGGAAAATGAAGATGAATAGTAAACTAAGTTGTGGCCTAAGAATGCATAATTTATCAGGAAAGACAGAGAACTCAAGTTTGAGTGACGATGTATTGCACTCAGAGTAAAGTATGTCTCTATTCTTTGCTTTGTCATTTACTATTTTTTGACCATTTAGCTTTACAGGGTACTTAATCTGTAAGAAAACAGACTGGGTGTACTTTAACTTCATCAGTTAACAGTCTACATGAGGCCAGGTGCCATAGTGTACACTTATAATCCCAGTGGCTCCAGATGCTGAAGCAAGAGGATCACAGATTTGAGGTCAGAGGCAGCCCACACAACTTACTGAAACTCTGTCTCAAAACAAAAAATAAAAAAAGAGGCTGGGGTGCAGCTCAGAAGTGGAGTGCTTGCGTAGCATGTGTATTGTCCTGGGTTCAATCTCCCAGTACTGCAAAACCCAAACCAAACGAAAGCAAAATCTCCAAAACCAAATAATGACAGCAATACAAATCAATTTATATGCTCTTAGGTCGGTTGTTTATTATTTTCATGTTTAAGAGAGATGGGACTGTTGCAAAAAGAAAACAAGATTGTATATGAAAATATTTATGCAACAGTGGCACATGACCTTTTATCTTTATTTTCACTGGAGGATTTTTCTAAAATCAAGAATTAAAAAGATCATAAATGTTGAATTTTTCAAATTTGTTTTCAGAAGCTAATTGTATCATCATAATTTTTAGTTTAGGTATTAAGATGATCAATTATATAAATAGATTTCTCGATATTTAACTATTCTTATATTTGTAGAATTAACTATGTTTCATTTATAATTCTCCTGGAATTAATTCATCAGAAATATATTTGAATTTTTAAAAATCTATATGTAGTGGGTATGAATCTTGATGCACAAACTCAATAGTGAAAGAAATATCACCAGTTTTATTATCTTCAAGTCAATTTAATTCTAGTTTCCAGTATGTATGCTTCTAGGTTGGCAGGAAATTCCATGCCAGTTATTATTGAGTCCCTTTCCTGTGACTAAGGTAGTGTAGAGTTTTGAGGGTCTTAGAGAAGTCCAAGATCTTGGTTGAAACTCCTTGTCATTAGTCATGTCTGCTCCTCTTTTTCTTGTAAGCTACCCATTGCTCAGTCCTAGCTCTTAAAGCTTCCATTTCCTTTAGAAGTTTTGCTGCTGCTTAGACCAGGCTAGAGCACAGAGCGCAGGTCCCTGATGTTTCAGAGAATTATAAGTCTCTCCTTTGTAACCAGTTCGGTGGAATTTTTCCTTTCTTCCCTCTTAGTGAAAGCTGATCTCCACTACAAAAACACTTAATTTAATCTCTTCAATGAAGTTTTTAAAAAGGAGAAGAGAGAATCAGTTCAAAAAATCCTTGAGGCAATGAATTACAAATCCTAACAGCTTAAGGCTGAGCGTGGGGAGTGGATATAGAGAACACCATCCTAATTTGATAACATGAATTGTGACACTTTCCATTTCTTCTATGCTTTATGAGAGTTTAAACAGCACAAAAATATATTTCCTTTTTAAAGATTGCCAGAATTTCTTGCTGAAACCATCTGAGCTTCATGCCTTTTTCAGAGAATAGATCTTTTGTGAGTATTTCAATTTATTACATAGCTACTTCTATAATCAGATTTTCTACTTTATCTGAAGCCAACATTAGTAATGTCAATTTTTCTAGAAAAAGTATTGATTTCACTGAGATCATCATGTATAGCTGAAAATTATTTCTATTATTGTAATTAAAAATGTTACCTGTTGAGGGTTTGTATAATTGTTTTATTTCTACATTTTAATGATTTCAATTTTTACTAGATTGGATTACTCAGAAGGTTGTTTATTTTCCTGTTGTTTTCCAAAAGTTTAGATCTTAGGCTTATATGTTAATTCTACTTTAATTATTCTTATGTTTTTGGGTACCATGACACATACTTGTAATCTCCAGTGACACAGGAGGGTGAGGTCAGAGGATCTCCAGTATGAAATTAGAAACAAACTGCATAACTCAGTGAGACTCTGTCTCAAAATGAAAAAAAAAAAAAAAAAAGGGCTGGTGGTGCCCACCAAGGGTAGAGCACTTGAAAAGTATGGTATGTGTGAAGCCTTGAGGGCTCAACCCTCAAGTACTTAAAAAGTAAAAGTTCTAGTGTTAATTTTATTACTTTTTATCTTTACATTCCTTCTGTAGTTTTTTCTTTTTCTAACTTCCTGAGTTAAATATTTAATATTTTTTGTTATTCTTCTTAAATAAGAAATATGCTTAAAGTTGTGCAAATGACTCTGATTCTAGTCCTGGCCACATCTTAGATTTGACGCAACTTAATATGTAATTGTCTACAGCTATTTCACCCTGTTGTCTAATCTTACCTCAGATTCCAGAAGCTAAGCAGTGTCAGTCCTGGTGAGTACTTGGATGGGAGATCTGCTGGGAATAACAGGTGCTATGGTCATGGGAGAAGGACCTGACAACTCACTCCCAAAACAATCAGCCATCAAAAGCTCTATGAATAGCTTTGAAGCACTGACAATAGCGCCAGGCATGGCACAGTGTCGGGAGTGTTTTGTCTGTTGTGCATAGGGTTGCTATGGGTTGGACTGACTAAATGGCACATAGCAACCACAACATTATGTAGTTATGGAATATATTTGTTTTCATTGACTAAAGGTTTTGTTAGTTTTATGGAGTTGGGAACTCCAAATACATCCTCAGAAGTTTCAATTCTGAAGGATTTATGTTAATTCCCTTGTGTTTTTAACTTTAATGGCCTAATTTAACCTGTAATGCCCAGCATTTGTGTCATTTCAAATACCACAAACTTAGTGTCTAAAAGCCTGAGAATCAGTGATACCATACACAGGAGATAATTAATGTCCTAACTCAAGCAATCCGCACTAACTCAACTGTCCTCCATATTTTTACTCTCTTTAAGCCCTCACTGGATTGGAAGATGCGTACGAAAGCTGTCTTCTTTACTCTGTGCACTAATTCAAATGATAACCTCTTATATAGATATTTTCACAAATAGATACATCCAGAAATAATATTTGACCAGATATTTGAGCACCCCATAGCCCAGTCAATTTGACATGTAGAATTAGTCATCACAAATCTACCTTGTGTGTCAACTTGGCACTCATACACATCTTCTCAAACCATACTGGTTTTCCCAATTAAGACAATAATTCTATCTAACATGGTATAACTATGCTGCATACAATCAGAAACATAAGAAACCCTTCTCTGGAAAAGGACGTAAAATTGTTGAGTGATATTTAATCTTTTCCTTTATATCCTGTAACTTAAATACTATGATGTAAAATTAAAAATACTAAAATACTATGACATAATGTCAACATGTCCTATGTTATATGGCAAAGGACTAAGAGGAAAGAAAACAGATATTATATATTGTTGAACCTACATGTTGATTGTAGAACCTATATAATATAATACAGCTGGAATATGGGTTGGATTTAGTTCAGTTTGTAGAGTGCTGCTGTGCACACTCTGAGGCCCTGGGCTTGATCCCCACCACAGCACAAAATGGGGGAAGGACCTGACAGCCCACTGCTGAAACAATCCTTAAACAATCAGCCAGTGAAAACCCTATGAATAGCGGAGAAGCACTGACATAGTGCTGGGCATGGCAAAGTGTTGAAGAGTGTTTTGTTCTGCACATAGGTTCACCATGAGTCAGACTCGAAGGCACCTAACAACAGCAACAACAACAACAATAACAGTATATTCTACAAGTATGCATATAGAGAATAAACAATATGCCATATTTTACACACACACACACACACACACACACACACACACACGTGTGTGTGTGTTAACTTTCCATAGTTGGAAAAACATGTTGTTGTTAAGTGCCTTTGCACTGAATTTGACTCATAGCAATCCTATTTACAAAAGAATGAAACACTACCCAACACCATGCCATGAACATTATCTTTTCTGTGTTTCAGACCTTTGTTTTAGTCAGTCCTGTGTCAATCCTTATAGCTGAGGGTCTTCATTTTTGTCAGTGACCCTCAACTCTCCCAAACATGATGTCCTCCAGGGATTGGTCCCTTCTGAAAACATGTCCAAAATATGTAAGACACAGTCTAACCATCCTTGCTTCGAAGGAGCTCTCTGGTTGCACTTCTTCTAGGACAGATCTGTTGGTTCTTTTGGTAGTCCATGATATGTTCAATATTTTTCACCAACACCATAATTTAAAAGCATCACTTCTTCTCCTGTCTCCCTCATTTGCTGTCCAGCTTTCACAAGGATATATTACAACTGAAAATATTATGACATGAATCAGGAGCACCTTCATCATCAATGTGACATCTTTACTTTCAACACTTTAAAGAGATATTTTGCAACAGTTTTTCCCCATGCAATGCATCTTGTGATATCTTGACTGCTGAATCCATGAGTGCTGATTGTAGAAAATAGTAAAACAAAATCTTGGACAACCTTAATCTTTTCTCCATTTATTATGAAGTTACTTATTGACCTAGTTGCAAGATTTTTTTTTGTTTTTTTTGATTTAAGGAGCAACATTTCTTAGGTAAATTAACTTGAAGGAAGAAAGGTTTATTTTTCTCATGGTATTAAGCTTTCAGTCCATGGTTGCTTGGCCCTGTTGCTTTGGGCCTGTGGAGAAGTTGTACATCATGGTGGGAATGTGTGGTAGAAGAGGCTGCTCTAAGTTTTGTGATCAGGAAGCAAACAGAGAAAGAGGAAGGGTCCAGGGTCCCTATATCTCCTTTAAGTGCCCATGCTCAATGACATAACTTCCTTCCACCGGGCCCCAGCTCTTAAAGGTTCCACCATCTCCCAATAGCACCACAGACTAAGCCTTCAGAATATGGACCTTTGGGGGACATTTAAGATCCAAACCATAACAGCTAACAGAAAAATAAGTAGAAAAATACTTATGATAATTTCTCATTTCTCATTTCTATAACTGGTCTCCTAATTGTTTTGAGTATTTAAAACCACATTTTCTCACTAGACAATCTGTGTTCCTTTGGCTTTGAGCAAACACCTAAGCTTGTCACTGTCTTTAGCTGGTGGAGTCACTCCCATCTTCATTTCTGAAGGGTCTGGGCTATTGGTAGTCCCACTTTTATTGGGTTGGTATAGTTTTCCATTGATATTAATCATGGGGTACACAAATACTAAAATATAGTTCAGTAGATACATCTTGTGTTCCAGATATATTCTTCCTTACTTTTATCATGGAGTAGCAGAGGAATCAGATGTCCAAAGCAGGTGGGTGACAGTTTTAACTTCTGGTTTAGTGTAAGTATTTTTATGTTTTCTAGTAGACACTGGGGCTGGGATTTAGCTCAGTTGGTAGAGCAGTGCTCTTCAGTCTCTGAGGTCCCGAGTTCAATTCCCAGCACCACAAAATGGGAGAAGGATGTGGCAACCCACTCCCGAGGCAATCCCGAGACAGTCAGCCATTGAAAACCCTATGAGGGTCGCTATGAGTCAGACATGACTCAATGGCACCTAACAACAACAAGTAGACACTTTCTTCCTTTTGGAGCTATGACTTCTAGGTCAGCAGAGCATGATGTCAGAAGGAAGGAAAAAATTTTTTGCTAGTAGGTCACAGAGAATAATAGTGAATAGTGTGACACCCATCTCCATCTTTTATTCCTGAATTTCTGAATCCTTGCTATCATAGAAATAGAACCAGATATTGCTTGCTGATTCAGAGCACATATATTATTCTGCAGTACCTTGCTAAGCTCCAGAAAGTAATGCCAGTTAGTTAACTTGGTAACTTAGTCTTCAAAGGACATTTCACCATTCCGTCAAGCCAGCTGCTTCAGAATGGTGGGGAACATGGGGAAATGAATGTATTCAACGATTATGCACCAATCACCTCATCTTTGTGCTGTGAAGTGATTTCTTTAGTAATGCTGTATGAACTATCATGATGATATATAAATCATTCTATAAATCCATGGTTGGTAATCTTGGCATAAATATTGCATGCATGGAAGGCACATCCATATCCAGAGTGTCTATTATAATAAGGACTAAATTCTGCATTTTCCATAATGGAAGCAATACAATGATGACTATAGCAAGGTTATCTTTGATGTGTGAAGGTCCATGTTACTGAGCCCATGCATGACCTAGATCACTGTCACCACAGCAGGTTTGGTCATGAACACATTGATGACAGGACTGGCTGGGAAATAAGGCCAATTTGTACCATACAACATGTCATCCTATCCATTTGATTCTCAAAATCTTCCTCTGCGAAAATCACCTTTGTTGAGCATTCATGTGAGACAAAATACCACAATTTCCTCTTACTCCACTTCCTCCTCTTCCTCCTTCTGACTGTTCATAGTATACTATCCACACACCTCTTCCCCAAATTTCCTATTCTCTAATCACAATTCTCTAATCCAATTCCCCAAATTTCCTATTCTCTAATCACAATTCTCTAATCCAATTCTCTAATCACATTCAAGTCCCTTATCATCTAGCCAAACCATTGGATATGTTCCATGAATCTTTATACCATCACATGTCTTGTCTTTTCTCCTTCTAAGTAAAGTATATGACCAGATGCATTGCTCATACTTTTACCCATTAGAATTTTTCTTTGTCACTGTCCTTCAAAGATGTCCCAAAGAAGAAATATCATGGTACAGCTGTCGACTTTTGGACAGAACAGTCTATGAATCATGTGTACCTCTTCTCTTCCTCTGTCAAATGATCATAGGGAATTGCTCATGAGGACAAAAGTATAGGTTGGGAGAGAAAAGGAAGACAATGTAGTGGGACTAGAGGGTTATGCATATTTTGATCCTTTCTTGATGAAACTTACTTTTATATTTAGGACCTGCTGGGGATTTACCATATAACACTTCCTTTGATATGGAGTATTATACACACAGAAACTTATAACTCTGTGTGTATCAGATTAAAACCAATTAATGATGGATCAGGTCACATGGTTAGTTGGTGGACAGGGGTCAACCATTCAGTAATTATCAGGGTACTTTCAAACTGAGTGATTGTATGTGGGTAATTATTGTTGTTGTTAGGTGCCCTCAAGTTGAGTTTGACTCATAGCAACCCTATTACAATAGAATGAAATGCTCCCTGATTCTGTGCCAGGCATATGATCTTATTTATGTTTAAGCCCATTGTTGCAGACACTGTGTCAATCCATTTGGTGGAGGGTTTTCCTTTCTTTTGTTGACGTATCACTCTCCCAAACATGATGTCTTTCTCCAGGGAATGGTCCCTTCTGACTATATGTCCAAAATACTTAAGATGTAGAATAGCCATCCTTGCTTCCAAGGATCACTCTGGTTGCACTTCTAGGACGATCTGTTGGTTCTCTGGCAGTCCATGGCATATTCAATAGATGTCTCCAGCATCCTAATTCCAAAGCATCAATTCTTCTATTGCCTCCCTTGTTTAATGTCCAGCTTTCACAACTATATGGTGTGACTGAAAATACCATGGCATGAGTCAGACATACCTTAGTCTTCAATGTGACATCTTTACTTTTCAATTATATAAAGAGATCTTTTGCCACAGCTTTTCCCACAGCAATGTCTTTTGATTTCTTGATTGATGCTTCCACAGGTGTTGATTGTAGAACCAAGTAAAGCAAAATCATGGCAACCTTAAACTTTTCTCCATTTATTGTGAAGTTGCATACTGACCCAATTGTAAGAATTTTTGTTTTTTGATGTTTAATCGCAGTCCATACTGAAGGCTATGTTCTTTGATCTTCATGAGTAAATGTTTTAAGTCCTCTTCACTTTCAGCAAGCAGAGTTGTGTCATCTGCATAACCCAGGTTGTTAATGAGTCTTTCCCCAATCCTCCTGCTGCATTCTTCCTTACAAAGTTCAACTACTCAAATTACTTGTTCTGTATAGAAATTGAAGAGATATGGTGAAAGTGCACAATCCTGACACACACCTTTCTGAACTTTAAACCAGGCAGTGTTTCCTTGTTCTAGTAGAACAACTGCCTCCTGGTTCATGCACAGATACCTCACAATTATAATTAAGTCCTCTGGTACTCTCATTTTTCAAAGTGTTATCCCTAATTTGTTATGATCCACACAGTCAAATGCCTTTGCATAGTCAATAAAACATAGATAGACATCTTTCTGATATGCTCTGCTTTCAGCTAATATCCACCTGACACAATATTGATGTCTCTGGTTTCCCTCCCTTTTCTGAATCTGGCTTGAATTTCTAGCAATTCCCTGTCTATACATTGCTGCAGTCATTTTTCAATGATCTTTAATAAAATTTTGATTGTGTGTGATATTAATGGTATTGTTCGATAGTTTCCACATTCAGTTGGATACTCCCTTTTGGGAATAGGCGCAAACATGGATCTCTTCCAGTCAGTTGGTCAGGTAGCTATTTTCCAAATCACTGGCATAAATATGTTAGCACCTTCAGTGTTGCATCTGTTTGTTGAAACATCTCTATTGGTATTCCACCAATTCCTGGAGCCTTGCGTTTCTTCAGTTCTTTCAAGGCAGCTCCACTTTGTCCTTCAATACCATTGGTTCCTGTTCATATGAAACCTCTTGAAATGGTTAGTCATCTACCAATTATTTTTTGAATAGTGACTCTGTGTATTCCTTCCATCTTCTTTTGATGTTTCTTTCATCGTTTCTTATAGAATCTTTCACTATTGCCACTTGAGGCCATTGGGTCTTCTTTAAAATCTGTAAAGGCTTATGGTATAACTCGTCTATGTAAGGCAGCCAACAGCTCTAAAGAGCATCCCTATGTGCCACTGACATACAAGCATTATTTGATCTGTTGTTTCATATGGTCCAAGTGGCAGAATAGCTTTCAGGGAAGCAAAGACCAGCTGTGGAGACTTCTTTTATTGTTGGCCTTACTCTAGACTAGCAGCTTCTCAGGTTGCTCAATAAATGGACTCAAGTTACACCCCCAAATGAGGAATATGTTGCTTATAACATCCAAGGAGACCCACTAGATGTTTGCCTCTTTCTTGGTTACATAAGTGGCCAGATGAACAAGTTATCCTTTACTTTAGTACATGCTTCGTGTTCTTTTGTTCATTTCTGTCTGTCTACTTGAACAGATGAAGTAAGAATAATGATAACATTACAAAGCAAGGGAATACCAGAGCACTTAATTATACCACTGAGGAATCTGTACATGGACCAGGAGGCAGTTTGAACAAAACAAGAAATCAACAGATGCATTGTATTGGGAAAAGCTCTTGCAAAAGTCCTCTTTAAAATGTTGAAAAGTAGAGATGTCACATAGATGAAGGCACATCTCATGTCATGGTATTTGCAGTCATATCACATGTTGTGAAAGTTGGATGTTGAATAAGGGAGACAAGAGAAGAATTGATGCTTTTGAATTATGATGGTAGAGGCAAATATTGAATACAAATATTGAATATGGAGTGCCAAAAGAAACAACAGATTCATCCTAAAAGAAGTGCAATCAGAGTGTTCCTTGGAAGCAAGGACAGATAGACTGCATCTTACATAATTTGGACATATTGTCAGGAGGGACCAATCTCTGGATAAGGACATCATGTTTTAGAGAGTGGCAGGTCAATGAAAAAAAGGAAGACTCTCCACTGGATGGATTGACACAATGTCTGCAACCATGGGATTAAACATAAAAAAGATCATGTGCCTGGCATGGTGTCAGGGAGTGTTTCATTCTATTGTACATAGGGTCCATATGAGTCAGACCCAATTCAATGACACTTAACAATCATCAACAACATAAATATTTGACTTCATAATCAATCATAATATCATAATCAATTATCCAATATCATAGGTGTGTTTGAATCAGATTATTATCTTGCCTTCTTTGTCACTGCTATCCATTACTGCACCCATGTCCCCTTGGTGTAAGTGATTGAGTGCTGGCATTTAGCCCCTGTCACTCTGGGATCCAGTTACTCCACTGCATATAGATTTCTTCAGTGATTGCAGTTTCCATGAATGAGATCTGGTCTCTAGAGAAGAGCAAACAAAGTGCTCAGCAAACATGCCAGGGCTCAGAGTATTATATTTCTCAGAGTATTGGTGAATATGTTTCTCACAAATATATTTCTCAGCATATTGCTGGAAAGGTAGTTTTCTGGATGTTCCCAGTGTAGGTGAATAGGCCTTAAATGACAAATCCACTCTAATATTCAAATATCCTTGTCTTCAATTCCTTTCTTCATCATTAAACCAAAGCAGGACTAGCATTTCCAATTTGTTCATCGTGAGCCATCTTTTGGCCTATGTTTCATCAAACTAATCAAACTGTCTGAGCCCTTTCTAACTCACTGAGCTGTAACATTAAATGTAATCTCTGCTTAGAGAACTCATGTTAATAAGTTTGGCTTGAGACAAGTTTATGTTCCTTCCACCATTATTAATATACCCTTAGTCGCCATTTACACATCTGTTCTCCAGATTTCTGTCTGTACAAATTAGAAAACTTAATTAGTTTTTTTGGAGTGTAATGTACTTCCTAATTGGTCATTCTTAGTACCTCATCTTTAGAGGCTTGCTGGGACTTGAGTCTACTTAAAGAGTTAGAACCAAAGAGAGGTAGTGGGGTGGTTCTCAAGGAAAATAAGCATCTTTTTGAATGACAACTGCCTCCAAGGAGGCCATTATAACTTCCTCAGACAATGCAGAATTAATTTCCTCATACTGAGATGGAGAAGGTGATGCCAATGTGAAGAAAGAAGATGCTTCTTCTGGTGGCTGAGAGGTCACTTCCACTAGTAGTGGGGACATGTCTTTCACTGGCAAAGATGACTCATCAAGATTTAGATACTCAGTGTCCTCAGCTTCACCAGGGTATTTCCATAGTCCATATCTTAATATCCATAGTCTATATCATACATCCTGGGTTTTTTTCCCAATCAATGTCCTCAATTTAACAGAAGATACTCTGCAAGGTTGGATGTACAATTAGCATTGTACTTCAGAATGAGATTTGGCATTTGATTTTCAGCAATGTCAGCCCTGTAGGAAATAAGGATCAACTTCAGGACATACAGAGAGGCTCTTAGAGAATTCAAATCCCTGAGCTCACTTTATTGTTGCACTACTTTATTCAGTGATTATGAGGAGAAACAATTAACATGATTATATTCATTAGCTTCCCCAAAATAGTCAAAGGTAAAAGTACCTACTTTCTTACTTTTTATGGGTGGTAGATTAAGAGTGTCTAAAATAAATATTTTTGTTTCTCTGCTACCACAACATACCACAGAATTTCAGTGATCTCTTCATCACCAGAATGTGTCATTAGCATCTTTAAGTCTAATGAAATAGGAGACTCTATTCCAGAAACCCCAGAACCAATTCAGAAATATCACACTTAGCATTCTGTTTCTCTAAGTCTAACCTTGGTATCAAAATCTTCTCAGTATTATCCAGAGAAACAGAATCAGTAGAATATATGTATGTTTGTGTTATCCCACCCCTCTCAGCTATGACCGGTGAAGGTACAATGTAAACAATTAATGCTTTCCTTCATCCAAATTTTGCTGTAAAAATGACCTTTGCTCTTAAATTCAGCAGCAATTTTTCCAATGGCTATCTAACTTTGTTGGTGGTAGTTTCAGAATGTGACCCAGGATCTGGTGCTTTTGTTTACTAACATCCATAATGGATCTTTAAGCTCTTTTATTTCAGAGAACTCTCAGTGTAAAGAGTTTTGCCTTAATGCAGATCACATGCTTATCAAAGCCAAGTCCCACCACCTTCTTTATATAACCTAGAAACCTAGTGAAGCTGATAGTGAAATCCTGAGGCCGAGGGTCATAACTTATGGTAAGAAGTTAGTTGAGGTCTGAATGTCTGAGAATCAGCTTTGTAGGAAGTGAATATGAGTGTTCCATTTTAACAATCAAGTAGGTTCACTGATCCTTCCTCTGCCTTTTTGTTTTATTCAGGCCCTTAATAGCTTAGGTGATACCCACCCACATTGGAAAGAGTCATCTGCTTCACTCAGTCCATCAATTCAAAGGCTAATATCTTCTAGAAACTCCCTACTATATATTTAGAGAAACAATATTTTGGCCAGCAATCTGGATATCCTGTGGCCCAGTTGAGTTGAGACATAAAATTAATTATTATATTAAGATTTCTTAGATGTTATATTAGTTGCTCCTTTTCTGGTTCTCTGTCTCATATTACTCTTGCGAATCCCATTTTAGTAGGAAACTTATTTCTGTGGTCAACTATGTCTTTTATAGTTTCTTATTAGTACCTCAGTCTAACTTTTCCCTACCAATTGCCAAGTGAACATGATCATCAGAACATTATGTTATTTCCTTAAAATTAATATATTGCTTGTGAGCTATCAACAAAAAATAATTTATGTCTTAATGGTGTTAAAGTATTCTTAAAGATTTCAACCATAAGTGCGTGAAAAGTCTCTTGCTTCCTACAACATGAATATGCGTTCTTTCAGGGACAATTCTAATACAAATTTTAAGAGAAGATGTCTGTAAATTCACATAAACATGTTGTAACTCTTCAAGCTGTTTCCATGTAGGTCTCTCTTTAGATAATATTTTTTTTTCTGGATTCCTAACTGTGAAACATAATATAATGTGAAAAGTTTTTGAATTCTAGACTTTTTCATATGAATATAAGCAAAACCTGCACTTTAAATAAGTTAATGGAAGACATTAAGTGTGAATATGTGGTTAATTGGTGGATTATGTAAATGGAAAATATGAAGTTTTCCTAAAATAAATTAGTTCTGATTCAGAGATTCTCTTATCAACATCCTCACTTTCTGGCCCAATAAATTCACAGTCACATTTAGTATTTGACAACTTGGAAAATGCTGCATTGACAACAATTCAGTTGGGTCTGAATTCAGTGAAAACTTTGCTGAGAGGTTACTACAATAAACATATGACCACTGCAACAACGGAGTATGATGTCATGACATGACCTCTAAGGTAACATTGCATGGTTGCTTATTAAAAGCAGTATTTTCTTATCTGCTTTGCTTGCCTGCCAAATAACCAATATTCAATTTGCTATTTCCATCTGAAATTAAGTTGACATACATAAACCAGGAAATTCTCACACCTTTTCTTGACTCCTTGAAAAAATGTTGAAGTTCTAATTTCCATTACATAGTCATGGATTAAGTAGACAGTAGATTTATCCAGTCTTTCTTCATAATAATCCCAATATAAAAATGATCTTTGAAATAAGAGTCTAATGAGAGACAATTCAGATTCAACAAATACTTATCAATAATCTATTTTGTTTATTTTTTTACTTTATTCTTATAGTTTCATTGATTAGTAACTGAGGCTGTGAGAAAATAGTTGTTCTTTCAATCCCAATGCAATGAACATGTGGGCAGTTTCAGCAAATAAAATCTTAAGAGAGTATAAGGTCAAAAGCCAGAAAAATATTTAATCAAAGTTGCTAGGAGAGTTTTCAGTTTTTATTTCTGTTACTGTCTGCTTAATGAGATAACAGATTCTCTTCAGGAATAAGGTTATGGGAGAAGGATGTGGCAATCCACTCTTGAGGTAATCCCCCCCCCCCAAAAAAAATCAGCCATTGAAAACCTTATGAGGGTTGCTATGAGTCAGACATGACCTGATAGCACCTAACAACAATAACAACTAATTTATCTCATGTGAATAGATAGTGCATTAGAGAAGGAAGATTTAGCCAAATTTCTTGAAAAACTGAAGAAAAACCCTTCTAGGTGAATCTAACATGATCCCCCAAAAGGAGGGTAATATCCAATATCTACTGCTTACTGTAAATCATCAGAGGTAAAGAACCAAGGTGCAAAGCAAAACTAGGAAAACCAGAGAAAGAATGAACGAGCAGTACTAAAGGTCAAAGTGTAGGAGAGGAAACTTGGAGAATTCTGGTGCTTGGAGAAACCCTACATGAGCTTCTATTCTTTCCAAGGTCTATAATGACTGTAAAATATTTTCATGGTCTATAGTCAGTTTACCTGAAATAGTACAGCTGTGCTGCAATTTTGCAAGTCCTAGCAAAAACTGTACCTCAAAATCAAACTTGTCAGGGTGTGCAAATCATTTCCCTGAAAATAATATTGTAAAGTTGTCCTAGTTGGTTTGTTTCTGCAACAGGTGCCCTGATATGATTGTACAAAAAAGTATTCATAAATTTCTAACTAGATGAAGAAAAATTTCAACTTGCCTTTAAATAATTTTCCCAGGGTAGGAATTATTTTGTTTTCCTTTCTTGTACCACATCCAGTAATATCATAAAGATTCTACCTCCTAATTAAATATATATCAAGTACTTAATTTATTTTTTTTTGTGTGTGGTACTGGGGGTTGAGCCCAGTGCCTCGTGCTTGCTTGCTCTGCAAGAGCTGGACTGCTGAGCTGCACCCTCAGCCCATCTTCTGACTTTTTTGAGACAGGGTCTCCCTAAGTTACACAGACTGCCTCTGGTCTTGAACTTGCAATTCTCCTGCCTCCACCTCCCAAGCTGCTGGGATTACAGGTGTGTGGCATTGAGCCTGGCTCAAGTACTTAATATTTTCAATATACTCAGTAGACATTGCTAGTCATCTCTTTCAACAAGACTGTGATGATACCGTCTTTCGGTTGAGGATGAGGCTTGAGCAATTGCTCAAGATGATATATTAACCATAAAGATGGGATTAGATTTTTCACTCTCCAGTGTCTCTGCTTTCACAAAACAAGAAAGATTAGGCAGAATGTTGCTTTAAATAAAGAAAGATGTTGCCAGGAAGAAGCATGTGGCTCTCGACTTAGAAATAGCAATTTAGCAATTTATTGGACATGATTTTAGGAATACCATACATTTGTCTTCTATTCTGACATGGATGACTTTATTTATACAGTGATAATGAGGCTGTCTCTTGCAAGTAAAAGATGGAGGAAATATGGAAGCATTTATAACCATGGTGTATTTAATGTATACTTCTCACTTCTATTTTTGTTAGCGACACACACTCTTGCCCCCCACCCCCAAATTTTATAGTTATACATTTAGAATATTATATGGACTTCACGTCAGATCATCTTTGCAAGTGTATATTTGGCTATATATAAAACCCATGAAAATAATATTAATTTACTACATTAATTTCTATTCATTAGGGCTGAAGTATAAAGCAGAATGGCAAAAGAAATAGAACACTACTAGTATCTGCACTCCATTTGTTCAGTATTTTGTTTATTTTAATTGCTTCATTTGGGTAATGTACTCTAAATTAATTATCTGCAACAGAAACTTTGAATAATTCAGAGAGGCACTTCGGCAAAATTGCATTTTTTTTCCAATTTGCTACATCATAAGTTTGTTATGATGAATAATGGTGAGGCAACTGTTTGGGTGATTTATTATTTTTGCATAAAGTTCCTACATTGTAATTGTTAGCAGAAATGGTCTATTTATAGCAATTACCTTTGTAAAAGACATCATTACAAAGATACAAGAAAATTGGCTATTGTTTTCATTTTTCTGGGTTTTAAAAGATGATATGTACTACATGATCAAAAGGAAGCATGAATCAAAGCTATTGGTAGTCAATCCACCTTCTTGGGAGCTGTTATAAATATGTTGAATCAAAGATCATGTTTTATATTCTTGTCTTACTGTTATTTTTGAGTCAAAGAATTCTTCTTAAAAATTTTGATATTAGAATTGGGCATTTAGTTCAGCAGTAGAGTGCTTGCCTCACAAGTGCAGGGCCCTGGGTTTGGTACTCATTACCCAAAAAAATTACACACACACACACACACACACACACACACGCGCGTAAACCTTTCAGTCTTTTTTTTCAATCTTGCTCATTAACAAAGTTGAAAACAATTTCTTGGTGTGCCAGTTTTTAATCTGCTCTCCCCTCATTCCACTTCGCCGTCTGAACCACATTCTTACCAGATCTTTCTTTTCTGCTTGTTTCTGTCCTGCTCTCTGTCCTGGAATTCTGACTTCTACAGATGGCAGAATCATCTGGTTCCTTAGTTCTTTGGCTTCTAATTATGTTTAGCCAATGGGAGGCACAACAGGAAATGAGATGGGAAGAGAGAGAGAATGAATTTAGTCTGTATTCTCCCCAACTACCTATCTGCTTCTGTTCTTCTGTTCTTCCATAATTCTGATGGCTTATCACCCTTCCAAGGAATAAGCTCTCATTGACATTGAGTGCACATTATATAATTTCCCAGCTTTGGCCCTGGAGTTAGTAATGGCTTTCATTGCTTCTAACATGTGAATTCTTCTTCATCCCTATTGGTTTTCTTATCGCTACCCACATCTCTGTAAATAGTTCTTTCATTAAATTTCAGTTAAAACCTTTTAAGTGGACCATCTGCTTTTTCTTGGAGCACTGAAAAATAGAATTTGTTCACATAAAGTGAATGTATTTTCTGTAGAGGAAAAAAGAAAGTGCCATTTAACTATTGATGAATCTATTTCTGAATTTTTTCATACTTTGTGTTCTTCATCTTCCCAAGCTCTAATGTCAATCTGTGACCTGATGGAGAGGTAACTGGAGGAATACATGTTATAATGATGCTATCCGTGTGCCTTTGGATCTTTAGTTAGTGCCTGTCATTGACTACGTTCCAGCAGCTAGAGGTCAAGGATGTTCACGGATGACATCTAGGACACAGATCAGGGGGGAGAATGGCAGGTTTGGGATCTGAAAAGGCAACTGACACAAATCCTGCACAGTCTATTTCTATTGCCTCTCAATACCCACTTCATCTAGATGAAAAAACTGCATACCTCCAAAATAGATAATGTTATCATTGACTCGTGATTATCAAACTACACTGCTAGCCAAAAATCTAATCTATCTCTAGCAATGCTCTTCACATAAGGGAGTGGAGCTAGGGAGGAGATTCAAAGTAAAAGAAAAAGTTAATGTAAAACATGATGCTCCAGCCTCTGTTTCAGTAGCAGGTCCTCAGGCTTAAGTTCACTTCTTCCAGAACCTATTTCATGGTCTCCTTAGCTTCAGCCAAATAATGAGTGACACAAACATCTATTCTTTCAGTATCTGAATCCTTCTTGATTTTTTTATTAGATTGTTAGCATTTTCTATCAATCAGGACTAGTGCATAAGGATTAAAAGATGTCCCAATAAAGCTGTGAATACTTTCTTCCATTTTGGGGATGCAATGTAATGCACTTTGGTATAGCTCAGTGAATAATCTTGCTATTGTTTTAGCAGAATGAAGTGTAAAGAATGGTCAGGATGGAGACCCAGCCTCTTAAATAACTAAATCATGACTGTGTGCTTTGGGGGAGGTACTTCTTACTTGAGCACTCTGACTATAATATACTGTGGCCAAGGCTTCAGAGATGGATAGCAAGATTTCCCTCAGTGAGTTATTCGGGAAAATATATCTCTTGAGTTCTGGACCATGAATTTTGACTTCCATTACAAAGTCCTATAACAAAGGCTTTGGTAGCTCTTCCTAGCTAGCTCCTTTTGGAACATTGGTGATATGGTAGGAACAGAGAATTCTATGAGAGTGAGCCCAATGTTGCTTCTCCTGTGCTTACATATTTTCCCTGGCTGGGGTGGTGTTGTATGCAATACTTTTAATGAATACAGAGTTATTTAAGTCCCAAATTGTTGTACTGGTAGAAGTGTTGTGGGAATGGATGATAAACACATAGCCAGTTTTAATTTCTTGGGGAAAAGTCCTTAATTGATTTATTGACTGTCTGATTCTCCAGAGGAGAGAAACATATTCAGATTCAGAGTTGGCATGTATAAAAAATTATGGTACATGTACACAATGGAATACTACTCAGCAATTAAAAAAATGAAATGATATCATTTGCAGCAAAGTGGATGGAATGGGAGAACATCATCTTAAGTGCATGAACACAAGCCCCAAAAGAGAAATACCATATGTTCTCATTCATATATGGGAGTTGAATCATACTGAATGGAAGAAAAAAATCCTATACATAAACTAATATGTAAAAAATTCACAATTAAACTTAGTGTAGAAGGGGCAATATAAAGAATAGAAAAAAGGGAGGGAACTAGCAGAGGGAAGCAAAGATTGGGGAAGATAGGATGGGGAGGAGGGTCAGTGAGGAGGGATGAAGGAAAGAGGTCAATCTCAATATTGTTATTGTTGTTGTCAGGTGCCATTGAGTTGGTATCCGATTCATAGTGACCCTCTGTACAACAGGGGAAACACTATTGTCAGTGCTTCTCTGCTGTTCATAGGGTTTTCAATGGCAGGTTGATTTTTGGGAGGGGGTTGCCAGGTCCTTCTCCCAAGCCTACAGCACCTGGTGTTCCCAGGCGGTCTCCCATCCAGGTACTAACCAGGCCTGACCCTGCTTAGCTTCTGAGATCTGACGGGATCTGATGCCACAGGGCTACCGCTGCAGGCCAATCTCAATATAAAGGGCATAAATTCATGGGGATATTGGGAAAATAGGGGAATATAACTCAAATAAGTATAAGAGTTTTACTATATACTATCCATAAGGCTCCATAAACTATGTAGTTTGATGAAAGTGTTGCTAGAAGTCATGTAAAGGATGCATGATGGAAAAAGCCAATGCTGTATTATTCTGTACCCCATCATTGTTTACTAATAAAGGAAAAAAAATGATTCAGAGTTGGATTTAGCTGTTAGCAGCCTGGGCAAGTAGATTTCTACACACCTCCATGACAACAACAACTGTTGTCATGGTAATGTTGTACTTTGACCCACTAAAAAGTCCTAGCATATCTGGGAACGAATCAGGATGATGTATTCAAGACAGGACATCTTTCCTTCCTGCCTAGGAGTTCAAAGTGGATATCCTGGGCTAAACCTGGCATGTGAATATTTTCATCTTGTGCACCTCATCCCTAATTTCCTTGTTTCTTCTAAGCAATTACTAGTGACTCACAGTGAATCCATTCTGAGAACATTAGAAATTCTTGCCATTAAAAGAATTTCTTTTATTACTGACTTTCAAGAGTTCTGAATGTCCTTATTGTGCAGCTGCAATTTACTTCCAGCTGGTGTGGCTTATTGTACTAATCCATCGATAAAGATAACTTGAGGTTTTCTCCCTCAGTTAATGGGTCATGGGGAATTTACCATGAGGCTATTGGTTATAGACTGGGAAAAATACAAGAAAAAACTAAGACAATTCTACAGGCAACTAAGCCATCTTTTTTGCATATTATTTACTTGTGTTTTGGACCTGTTCAGATCAGAAAACATGTGACTTTTTCCCACTCATCTCATTAGATTTTTGGCTTTATTAAGATATATTTGATATAAAATATATTGCACAAAAGAGTAAAATTTGAAAAATTTTGACGTGTGTACACTTATGAGACAGTCACGTGGTAGAGAGAATATGCACATCAATTACTTCAAAATTTTCTTGTTCTATGTAATTTTTCTAATTTGATCATTAGACTGTAGCTCTCACTATAGTTTATATTTTCTAGGATTTTATATTAATAAAATCATGCACTATGTACCCATTTTGTGTCTGACTTATTTCACTCAGTATAATTATTTTGAGATTCACCTATGTTGTATGTGTCAATGTTAGGTGCTGTCGAGTCAGTGTCTGACTCATAGCTACCCTATGTAAAAGAGGTCAAACACTATTGTCAGTGCTTTCTGCTATTCACAGGGTTTTCAATGGCAGATTGATTTTTGGGAGTGCGTTGTCGGGTCCTTTTCCCAAGCCTACAGTATCTGGTGTTCCCAGGCGGTCTCCCATCCAAGTACTAACCAGGTCAGACCCTGCTTAGCTTTTGAGATCTGATGGGATCAGAAGCCACAGTGCTATGGCTGCAGGTAAGTATCAATGGCTTGTTCTTATTATTGCTGACTAGTATTACATTACAAAGAACTGTCATAATTTGTTCATTTACCTGTTGATAGACATTTAGATTGTTCCAATTTCAGACTATTATAATTAATGATGCTATTAATATTCAAATATGAGTTTTTCTTTGGACAGAAAAATGCCCAATGATATCCATATTGTCACCTATGAGACCTATGAATGTGTAACTTCACATGGCAAAATGAATGTTGCCAGTGTAAATAAACTAAGAATGTTGCGATAGGAAGACTAAACTGATCATCCAATTGACCCCAGTATAAACACAAGAGTCTTATAAGAAGAAAACATAATAGTAAAAGTTAGATTAAAATGTGATTGTGCAAGCACAGCAGAGAGGGGGAGAGAGATTATGACAAAGAGAGGAGGGAGAGAGAGAGAGAGGGAGAGAGGGAGAGAGGAAGAATATTAGGGGCAGAAAAGTGCTATTACTAGCTTACTAGTTTACTACTTACTAGCTTTGGAAAAATTGGACTGAGCCACAAAGCAAGAAGTGAAGGTAGCCTTTATAATTAGGGAAAGGCACAGGCTCCATCCTATATCCTCCAGAAGGAATAGAGTTCCACTAATACCTTGGTTTTAGCACTATGAGGTCATTTTGTATTTTTGACCCCCAGATTTTAAGACAATAAAATGGTATTTTCTTAAGCCATTAAACTGTGATAATTATAGCAGCTAGAGGCAATTAATGCAGGTGCATAAATATTTTCCTTCCTCTTGGATCAGTATCCAGGAGTAGAGTGGTTGGCTTTTATGGTCAGCATGTGTATATTTCTTACAGGATTTTTTTGTTTTGTAATTGGTTGTTTTGTAATTGGTTGTATCACTGTATAAACCCTACAGGAGTGTATGAAAATTTTAGTCATCCCACATCTTTGCAAAGAAGTGGGTAGAACCTGACCATTGTGGTTGTGGTGAGACTTTTTAATGCCAGCTTTCCTAATAGCTATGTAATAGTATCTCTTTGAAGTTTTAATTTGTATTTTATTAATAACTAATGATGTTGAGCATGTCTTTGAGTGTTTATTTGCTATCCATGTATCCTCTTTGTTGATATGAATGTCCAAATATTTTGTCAGCTTGAAAAAATTATGTCATTTTATCTTCTTTCTGAAAATTCTTTGTCAAATATATAATTTGCAGGTATTTATCCCAGTCTGTGGCTTGTATTTTTCCTTTTTTCTAACAGTATCTTTTGAAGAACAGAAGTCTTAAATATTGATGATACCAATCTATCCATTTCTCTCTCTATGGATCATGCTATGCCTATTATGTCTGAGAAACCTATGAGTCATCCAAAGTTATGAAAAGATTCTTTGATTTCTTCAGCAAGTTTTGTCATTTTAAGTTTTACATTTAGGGTTATAATATATTTTGGGTTAATTTTTATAGGGAGTGTGAAGTATGAATCAAAATTATTTTATTTGCTTAATTTGCACTGTGTGATCTGAGGCCCTGGGTTTGATTGCCAGCACCACAAAAATGGGAGAAGTATCTAGCAGGCCACTCCTGAAACACCTGTGAAACAATCAGTCTTCAAAAAGCCTGTGACTAGCATAGAAGCACGGATAGAATGCCAGACATGGCAAAATGTCAGGGAGTGTTTTGTTCTGTTGTACAGAGACATTGTGAGCTAGACACGACTTGATGGGACCTAACAACAACAGTCAGATTGATCTAGCACCATTTATTGAAAATATTGTCTTTTTATACTGTTTTGGCTTTGTACTTTTGTGAAAAATTAAATATACATAGTATTATTACTATACTACTGATTCTGTTCTATTGATTGGGTTATGAAAACACCAAAAGCTGTGTTAGTCATCTTTCTGCTTCTGTGACATGAAACCTGAGCTTATCGACTTAAAAATATGAAAGGTTAATTTTGTTTCAAAATTTTGGAATTTTCAGTATATGTTCAGTTGGTCCTTGTTGCTTTTGGGCTTGTGGCAACACAGTACATTAGTGAGGGGTATGCCTTATTGAGTAAGCTGCTCACATCATGGTGAGTGAGAAGTGAAAGAGAGAAGAGGAGAGATGAAACTCCAATATGCCCTTCTGTTTGGAATTCCTAAGGGGATAGAGAATACCCAAATATGGTGGATCCTAGGGGCCTACCCAGTCCTCTTGGAGGACTGGATTCTGTCCTCCAAGGCTGTTGACCCTTATACTACATTTGGGTCACTTCCTCCCATTTAACCCTGTTGGGGAAGATGGTAACGGGTCACCTTTGCCCCACATCAGGTACCTCATTCCTTCCCCCTCCCGTTGAGTGAGCCAAGATGGTGCTGGCCAGCTCAGGTTTTCCCTGTGGCCTGATTGGCTAAGCCCCATCTGCCTCCTCATTGATCTATCCCTTGCCCATGTGCCACCCAAGCCCTTCTCTGATTGGCCAGCTGTCATTCCTTGACTGTTGGATGACAGTTGGCTTAAGGGGATATAAACCCCTGACTTTAGCACCCAACAGCTCATTCTGACCATCACCCAAGAACAGCTCGCTTGGTCCTCTGGTCCCTTAAGGATCAGAGGCCTATACTCTCCTGACCCACCTAGCTTTCAGCCTACCCTTAGGTTACCTTCAACCCTCATCTGGCCTACCTCCATCAACAAATCTACCTGCCTGAACCCATCAGACTTCTTCCTCCTCAGTGGATCCTCCACCATTGTCCTGCCAAGTGCTTCGAGAGGCAAGCCCCTGGAGGGAAGCCTCCAAGAGTCAAGCTCAGGGCCCCCGAAGCGGCAAAGACTGCAGACTGGATGAACAATGACACCTGGGAGTCCCTGCCCCAGTGGCAGGCATAACAATGGAGCACCTTCCTCCCCCATCTCCTTGCCCTATCCTAATCTCCTATCCCTTCCCTGTCCTTGTAAATAAACCATTGTTGTTGCTCATCCTGAGCATGATACTGTGTTCCTCCGCTTCAGTCTCTCTCATCTCAAGGTGCAAGCATTGGGGTGCCCCATCATTCCTCCTTACACAATGCAGAGGGCCCTGAGTCCCCTCCCATCAATCCCAACACCCTTCAAGGGCACGCCTCTTCATGACCTAATTTCCTTCCCCTAGGCTTCATATTTTATATCTAAAAGGTTCCACTACCTCCAATTAGCATCAAGCTACAGACTAACCCTTTAACTCATGGGCTTTTGGAGTCCTATTAACAAAGTCATTACTATCTACAGAATCTTTGTTAGTATCAATTGTCTCATTCTTGATATAATCTTTACTTTTTTCGTGATCAGTCTGGTTACAGTTTTACCAATTTTACTCAATTTTTCAGAGTTCAATGTTTTTTTCTATATCATTTTATGTTTTTTCACTCATTGATTTGTAGTACGGTCTTTCTTTCAACTACTCTTGGGAATTAATACATTCTTCTACTTTGTCTTTACTAAAGTGAAAGGTAGAATCACTGATTTGAGATTTTCCTACTTTTCTTTCTCTCTTTCTCTTTTTTTTTCTTTTGCATGTTGGGAGTTGAACCCAGGGCCACATGCTTGCATGTTTAGCAAGTGCTGTACCACTGAGCTGCACCCTCAGCCCACACTTTTACTTTTTGAGACTGGGTGTCACTAAACTACACAAACTGCCTCTGGTCTCGAACTTGTGATCCTCCTGGCTCTCCCTCCCGAGTTACTGGGATTGCAGGTGTGCGCCACCACACCGGGATTCTACTTTCCTAATATATGCATTAATGGTATAAGTATCTCCGTAAATGCAATATAGGCCTGCAGCCATACCACTGTGGTGTCTGATCCCATCAGTTCTAGGAAGCTAACCAGGGTCAGGCATGGATAGTATTTGAATGGGAGACAGCCTGGGAATACCAGGTGTTGCAGGCTTGGGAGAAGGACCCAGCAACCCACTCCCAAAAAACAATCAGCCATTGAAAACCCTATGAATAGCAGTGAAGCACTAACAATACCATTTTGCCTATTATACATAGGGTCATTATGAGTCAGACACTGACTAGATAGCACCTAACAACAATAACAATATTTGTGTAATGTCACACATTTTGATATTTGGGATTTTCATTTTCATTTATTTCAGTATATTTTGTAATTTCCATTTGATATATCCCTTGATATATGGGTTATTTAGAAAATACTGTCTGAATTCACAATTTAATTTCAATTTAATTTCTAGGTGTCTTTGTATAATTGATTAAAAGCTTAATTTCATGGTGATCAGAAAGCATAATTAGTATGATTTAAATGTTTTAATCTTACTAAGAATTGTGAGGGCTTACAATATAGATTATTGTAGCAAGATATTTTGTGTACCCTTTGGCTATTTTAATGTTGATTCAGCCATAAATATCATTTAGATAAAATTGGTTGGTGGACTTTTCAGTGTTTTATATTTTTAATAATTTTCTTTGTAATTGTGTCAGGTAATTTTTCATTGCTATGACAAAATACCTAATAAGAATAATTTCAAGGGGGGAAGATTTATTGTAACTCAGTTTCAGAGGCTTTAGTCCATGGCAGAGAGAAGGACCTGGTAACCCATGTGCAAAAAAATTCTGCCATCGAAAACCCTATGAATTGCAGAGAAGCAGTAATAATAGTGTTTCACCTGTTGCACTTAGGGTCCTTATGAGTTGGATACTGACTTGAGGCCACCTATCAACAACAACAATAGTCCATGGTCACTTGGCTGCATTATTTCTGGAGCTATGGTGTGCCAGAACCTCATGTCAGGGAGCATGCAATCCAGCAGAACTTCTCATCTTAGGGTGGTCTGGAAGCAAAGACAGAGAGAGGGAGGGATCAGGGACAGGGTCTACTCTTTAAATACACCCTCTCCCTAGAGATCTGCATCCACTAGCTAGGTCTCACCTCCTAGTTTCTACCACCTAGCTATAATGTCATCAAATTGTAAATTCTTCAATACAGTAATCCACTAATTACATCTGAGCCTTCTGGACCTGATCACATCTCAAAAGCACCATTAGCTGGTAACAAAGCCTGCTCTGTGAGCCCTCTCTGGGGATACTTCATATTGAAATCATAATATTACTCACTCAATTCCTCTTTGGAGAGGGGTATTAAGATTTATCTTTTCTCTTAGAAGTTTTATCAGTTTTTGATTCACATAATTTAATGTTGTTAAATGTATAAATAGGAGAATTATATCCCCTTGAGGAATTGGCTTCTATATTACATAAAATTGTTTTCTTTATTCATGGATATGTTTTTGTTCTCAACTTTTATTATCACAATTATTAGCATATGTTAATTATAAAAATTAATATGTTTCACTATGGCATTTCCATCCATTCTTACATAAAGATTTGATAATGTACCTTGTCTTCTCTCACCCTTTCCTATTGTCTTGCTCTCCTCCTTCAACCTGATTCTTTTTCAGACCACAATAGTCCCTCCATACTTTCAGGTCATTCTTTTTCCCTTTATTGATCTTATTTTTTTAGTTCCCACATGTGAGAGAAAACATATGATACTTGTCATACTGTGTCTGGATTATTTCACTTAACATGGTATCTTCCAGTTTCATGTATTTTCCTGCAGTGGCAAGATTTAATTCTTCCTTATGGCTGAAGAATAGTCTACTGTGAATATATACCATAATTTCTTTGTCCAATCATTTGTTAGCAATCTAATTTTGATATTGTCACACTACATTTAAAAATGTTGACAGTGTATTTCTTTATAACTCACTTTTGTTTTCCTTCTGTATATTTCAAATATGCTTTTTATCAGAAACATAGAGTTGGGTATACATTTTTTACACAATGTGAAAATCTCTGCTTTTTAAAAGTTGGAGTATTTTGACCACTTAGGGTCTGGGGTTTAGCTCAACTGGTAGAGTGCTTGCTCTGCATGGTCTGAGGCCCTGGGTTTGATCCCCAGCATGGCAATACATGTGAGAAGGACCTGGCAGTGCACTCCTGGAAACAATTCTGAAGCAATCAGCCATTGATAATCCTATATAGGGTCACTATGAATTGGATCCAACTTGACAGCATCTAACAACAACAACCCCAACATGTCTGTCAGTTTACTGTACCATGGGATCCAGCATGTTGCTGTGATGCTGAAATCTATGCCACCAGTATTACAGATACCAGCACAGTCACCCATGATAGACAGGGTTCAGTGGAGCTTCCAGACTAGCATGAAGGACATGGCTAACCCACTCACAAAACAATTAGCCATTGAAAACCCTATGAATAGCATAGAAATACTGTCAGGTACTATTGCTATTTGGTACCATAAAGTCAGGTCTGACTCATAGTGACCTTATGTGCAACAGAATGAACCACTCCCTGATACTGTGCCAGGCACATGATCATTTTTATGCTTAAGCCAATTATTGCAGCCATGGTGTCAATCCATCTGGTTGAGGGTCTTCCTTTTTTGTGTTGACCTGCCACTCTGCAAAACATATTTTTCTCCAGGGTATGGTCCCTATTGAAAACATGTCCAAAATACATAAAATGTATTGTAGCCATCCTTGCTTCTAAGGGGCATTCTAATTGTACTTCTAGGATGAATCTGTTGGTTCTTTTGGCAGGCAATGGTGCATTTAATATTTGTCTCAACCACCATAATTCAAAAACGTCAACTCTTCTCCTGTCCCTCTTATTCAATGTCCAGCTTTCACAACCATGTGCTGTGACTGAAAATACCATGAGATGAGTCAGGTGCATCTTTGACTTCAATGGACATTTTTACTTTTCAACACTTTAAAGAGGTCTTTTGCAACAAATTGTTCCAATGCAATGCCACTTTAGATTTCTTGACCACTCCCTTTTTGGGTGTTGATTATAGAAATAAGTAAAGAAAAATCTTGGGCAACTTCGATCTTTTCTCCATTTATCATGAAGTTGCATCCTAACCCAGTTGTAAAGATTTTTGTTTTCTTGGTATTGAGACACAGTTCATACTGAAGGCTGTGTTCTTTGATTTCATCTGTAAATGCTTCAAATTCTCTTCAGTTTCAGCAAGCAAAGTTGCATTTTCTGTACAACGAAGGTTGTTAATGAGTATTCCTCCAATCCTGCTGCCACATTCTTTTTATAAAAGTCCAGCTTCATGGAATTTTTGTTCAGCATAGAGCTTAAAGAGATATAGTGAAAAGATACAGCCCTAACACACACATTTCTTGATTGTAAACCAGACAGTGTTTCCTTGTTCTGGTTGAACAATTGCCTCCTGATCCCTGAACAGACTCTACATGAGTACAATTAAGTGCTCTGGTATTCTCATTCTTCACAATGTCATCCATAATTTGTTGTGATCCACATAGTCAAATGCATTTGCATAGTCAATATAAATTGATAAACATCTTTCTGTAATTCTCTTCTTTTGACTAATTTCCACCTGACATCAGCAATGATATCCCTGGTTCATGACTTCTTCTGAATTTTGATTTTCCAGTAATTCCCTGTTAGTACACTGGTATAGTTACTTTTGAATTATCTATACAAAAATTTTACATGTGTGTGATATTAATGATATTGTTTAATATTTTCTGCATTCAGTTAGGTCCCCTTTCATGGGAATAGGCACAAATATGGATCTTTTCCAGTCAATTGGCCAGTTTGTTGTTCTACAAATCTGTTGGCATAGGCAAGTGAGCACCTCCAGTGCTGCATTGGTTGAAATATCCCAATTGGTATTCCATCAATTCTCTGGAACCTTATGTGTCTCCAATTCCTTTAAAGCAGCTTCCACTTCTTCCTTCACTACCATTGGTTCCTGATAACATTCAACCTCTTGAAATTGTTGGTCAATCACCAATTCCTTATGGCATAATGGCTCTACTTATTGCTTTCATCTTCTTTTGATGTTTTCTGTATTGTCTAATATTGTTCCTGTAGAATTCTTCACTTTTGCCACTGAAAAATTGATTTTTTTCTTCAATTCTTAAAAATTGACAAAAACAAAATGACTTTTTCCCTTCTGGTTTTCTATGTTCAGCTCTTTGCACATGTCATTACAATATTTGATTTTGTCATTTCCAGCTGCTCTTTTAAATCTTCTGTTTAGTTCTTTAACTTCATCATGTCTTCCTTTTCCTTTAGCTGCTTGATGTTCAAGGGAAATTTTTAGACTCTCTTTTGAAATGTAAGTTGTTCTTTTTTTCCCTGTCCTTTTAATATCTTTTACTCTCCTGATGAATGCTGTCTTTGATGTCATGCCATGAGTTATCTGGTCTTTGGCCATTAGTGTCTAACATATCAAATCTGTTCTTGAGGTGTTCTGTGAACTCAGGTGGGATATACCCAAGGTCATATCTTGGTTCTCATATACTTGTTCTCACTTTCTTTAGTTTCAATTTGAATGTGCATATGAGCAGTTGGTAGTCCAATCAACAATCAGCAGCTGGTCTTGCTCTGACTTTTTTGTATTGAAGATTTCCATCATCTTTTAGTCTGGAAGCTCAGCCTAAACCTGTCCATCATGGTGATCCTGCTTGTATCTGTAATACCAGTGGCATAGCTTTCAGTATCACAGAAAGACAGAAGCACTCAGAGTATAGAAAACTTACAGATAAGTGAGGGCTACTTATTTTATAAGTCTCAAAATAGCTTATATTTTAAGTGTATATATAATCAGCTTTATATATTTAAATTATGAGATAAATGCATAATTACCTATATAATTCCCATTTCTGATGTCCTTCACTTCTTTGTGTTCATATATTCACTTTATATAATTCTCTTTGTAGCGTATTTATTGCAGTGTAGGTCATAGTTACAAATTATTTCAGTTTCCTTTGGTCTAAAGCCATCTTTTCTTACTCTTTGATTCTGAAAAATATTTTCACTGGATATAGAATTTTGGATTGGTAATTTATTTTCTGTTAGTACTTAAAGCCTGCTTTCCTACTACTTTTTGACATAAATTTTTAATTTCCAATGGGAACTACACCTTATCTGCTTCTGTCTACATGATTTGTCTTATTATACTCATGGGCAATCTGTGTATGGACCAGGAGGCTGTAATTTGAAAAGAACAAGGAAACACTGCTTGGTTTAAAGTCAGGAAAAGTGTGTGGCAGGGCTGGATCCTTTCACCATATCTGTTCATTTTCTATGCTGAGCAAATAATCCAAGAAGATGGACTTTATGCAGAAGAATGTGTCATCAGGATTGGAAGAAGACTCCTTAACAGCCGACATCATGCTGATGATACAATTTCACTTGCTGAAAGTGGAGAGGCTTTGAAACTTTTATTGATGAAGATAAAAGAACACAGCTTTTGGTATGGATTGCTCCTCAACATCAAGAAAACAAAATCCTTGTAAATGGGTCAGTATGCAACTTCATTGTAAATGGAGAAAAGGTTGAGGTTGTCCAAGATTTTATTTTACTTGATTCTGTCATCAACATCCATGGAAGCAGCAATCAAGAAATCAAAAGTAAAGCTGTTGCAAAAGACCTCTTTAAAGTATTTGAAAGTAGAGATGTCACATTGAAGATGAATATGTACCTGTTTTTTTCACCTGCATCATATGCTTATGAAAGTTGGAAATTGAATAAAGGAGAAAGGAGTAGAATTGGTGCTTTTGAATTATGATGTTGGAGATGAATATTGAACAAACCATGTACTTCTAAAAGAACCAACAGATCTGTACTAGAAGAAGTACAACCAGAGTGCTCCTTGAATCAAAGATGACTTGATTGCATCTTACATATTTTGGACATGTTACTAGGAGAGGCCAGTCCCGGGAGAAGGACATCATGTTTGAGAGAGTAGAAAGTCAAAGCAAAAATTGAAACCCACACCTCGATGGACTGACACATTTGCTGCAACAATGAGTTTAAATATAGAAAAGACTGTGTGCATGCCACAGTGTCAGATTGTGTTTTGTTCTATCGTATGTAGGATCACAAAAACTATGAGCCATCAAAAATCCTATGAGGGTCATGAGGATTTGGACCCAACCCAAAGCACCTAACAACAACAACAGCAGCAGCAGCAACAATAACAATAACAACATTCTAATGGATGATTTTAAGATTTTTCTCTTTGTATTGGTTTACCCAAATTGATTATTGCACTTCATGATTTACTTTTATTCATTTTTCTTGTTGCTGAGGCTTATTGAGCATCTTACATCTGTATGTTTATAGTTTAATTAATTACAGAAAAAAATTCCTTTTTATTGTGAGGTGTCATTGAGTTTGGCCTGACTCATAGTGGTCCTATGTAAAACAGAATGAAATACTCTCCTAGATTGTGCCATGCACCAGTTGTTTTTATGTTTAATCTGTTGTTGCTGTCACTGTGTGAATCCATCTAGCTTAGCCATTATTTTTTTCAAAAAAATTGTCCATGTCCTTTTCTCTACTTCTGAGACTTCACTGAATCATATATTTCTGCCTTGAAGTTGTACCACATTGAAATGAAGTTATGTGCATTTTCATCCTTTCTTCTTCTATTTCATTTTATAGTTTTTTGCTATCCAAATTCACCAATCTTTTCAACTGTAGTTTGTAATTTACTAACCCTACCATATTATTTTCATCTAAAAATCTTTAGTTTTATTTATAGAACACCAAAGTTAGCTCTTTTTATTCAGTTTGTGTCTCTGCTTAAAATGTTTAATGATTTCTCTAACTTCTTGAATATGTGTGATTGAGTGCCAGTCTTAAAGTAACTGCTATTTCTATTGTCCTGTTTTTAGGGTATTCAGATCATTTTCCCTCATTATTGTACAAATAATACTGCTTATTCAAAAGCTAGTGATTTTGTACTTAATGGCAAGCATTTTCAATTTTATCTTATTAAGTGATAGATACTTTTGTAGTACCATACATTTTATTTCTGTATTTATTTTTAGCTTTGTTCTGGCGTGTGGTACCATTATTTCTCAACAATATATTCCTTCATCTTGTTTCAAGCCCTGCTAGCAGCAGCTTTTATTCTAGGACTAATTTTTGGCCATTTACAAGACCAAACAATTCTGGGAACTTTATATGAGGTCCCTTGCTATATGACATCTTTTAATCTGGCTTATGGCAACAGGAACTATTCCAAACTCTCTGTAATTCCTACTTGATTCTTAGTCTATGTAATTCTCCCGCAGAATGGAATATCTCCCTGAGGCTCCTACACATGTGAGTCAGCACTGAGGTGAAGTGTCCTTGGGACTCCAGCAAATCTCTTGGTCCTTTCTCTTCTCTCACCTCTCTGGTACTCTGCCATGTAAACTTCAGCTGCTTTCTTCTTCACAAACTTTCAGCACCATCTTGTCAATTCAGGGTGTTCCTTTCTCTTTGGCCCCTGAAAACTCCTTTTTGACAGCACACTGGTACCTAGAGCTTGTTTCATGTTTCTCCTTTTTAAGGAATGACTAATTTTCCTTCCTGATGTCCAATATTTTTAAAACTATGGTTTCATATGTTTTCCCCAACCTTTTCAGTTGTTTCAGATGTCAGAATAAATCTATTCCATATTAATCATCAACATCTAATTTTAATTGAATGGGAAAATAACTGATTCACATTGAGTTCATTTTCCATAGACCTGAGGATAGGCACTTGATAGTTAAAAGCACTCAACTGCAAATGTGAAGTTGATTTTCAAATGAAGAGGCATCATTGGCAGAAAACTGTAAAAGGGCCTTACACCCAAGCTATAGACTCCTTCATATTGATGTTCCTTTTTGGAATTTGTCAGAAGTTCCTTTCATACAGTTCTTTGTCTTCTAGAACAACTGTTTCTGCTGGTCCTAAGACCCAAGTAGTAGTATACTTTGTAGTGCAGCACAGATCTACTGAAGAGTCTACTTTAATTAGGCCCCAAGACATACTGAATGTCTCATGAATTAGGCAAAAAATGAGTCAGATCATCCTGACTAACTGTAGTGAAATTGGTTTCCATATTTTAAAAAGCCCAACAGATTTTGTCCCTGTGAAAAGTAGATATGCAATTTCAGTAATTCACTTCTCACTTTAGAAGAAATATCCTGTTCTATCCCAGATAACAAACTCTTTCTAAGTCTATCAGTCTAGCATACTCAACCTCTTGAACATTTGAATGGTTTTTCTCTCACCCTTGACATAATTATGTCTTAATAAGACATGTAGTGCTTGCTACCTCTTAGTTATAAACTCTATCACCATAAGATCATCAGTGTCAAGATCAGTGTGATATTTTATGAGATAAAAACATAATTAAGTTCTCTCCTGTTCATATAATGAAAGATTATGATGGTTGACTAGACAGTATAGGTGAGATTCTAGTTTTGCTTTGTCATTATTTATTTTCCTACTAGGAATTCAAGTTAAAAAGTACTATATGTTAGTGGTTTTCTAACAGGAACAATAAAGTAATCTCATTCACAGTTCATTAAAAACAATGTTGGGGCCACATACCCAGAGTTTCTGATAATATCTCTTTGAAGTGGGGTCCAAGAATTTGCATTTCTAATAAGGTTTTTTTTTTTGGAATAATGATGCTATTGGTCTAACAACCACAATTTGAGAAGCCACTTGTGTGGCGGGGGTACTATAATTTTTCTACCATACGGATACTACATCTAAAGACAGAGCTGCTATAGGAATTAATGCCTGAGTTTGTGATCATCCATATCATTCTCAGATACTCACCTGGCTTTCCATCAGACAAAAATGTGAGTAATTTGAACATGTTTATAAATGCCATGCAACCCTCACTGTACATCTTCCTATCATTGATGGTGATATTGTTCTACACTTCCCCCAGGGATGAACTATTGCCTTTGATTTAGTATCTTGACAGTGGATACACTTTCAGAAGCTTTCATTTCCTCTATCTTACTATAATAAGTCACATAAAATCCACAGGATAAGCAAGTAGATCTATCAGACTCATTTTGAGATAAGTTCAGGTCAAGGTTTCATCTTTCACCTGATTTTCATAAATGATGATTATTAGTGAACCAGGTTGGTAATTACAGTCTCTATAATGAACAGTGGGCTGGGATTTAGCTCAGTGGGTAGAGCACTGCGCTGCAGTCTCTGAGGACCCAAGTTCAATTCCCAGCACTGCAAAAATGGGAGCAGGGCCTGGCAATCCACTCCCAAGGTAATCCCGAAGCACTCAGCCATTGAAAACCCTATGAGGGTCGCTATGAGTCGGATACCGACTTGACGGCACCTAACAACAACAATAATGAACAGTGTTCAAAGCCTACAACTAATAACCTTCTAAAAGTTCTAGGTATTTCCCTGTTACCACTGCACAGCCATTCTGGTAAAAGGCTGGAGTTCATATACAGAGAAGGCTTTGGAAATACACAGAACATTCATCAATGGCTATGTTGCAAAATGCTTTCTCAAAGAGAACCAGTGTCCCCTTTAATGGAGGGCCTCTGGGCAATCTGTATTGGGCCTTGGACCTGAGTATGTGGCTATCAAGTCCCATTTTGATGACTTGAATTAGATTTTTAACACTAGACCTAGATCATTTTTGCTTTTATATATTAAGCCATACCTCAGTAAGCTGCTCATCTGTTTCATTCTGAGGTGCCTAGGGGATCAGTTAGCCACTGATATAGGTTAATGCAAGTTAGAACACTGATTGTCAGTCATCACTTGCCTTAAAAATGTAATTTTAAACACCTTCTTTCTTACAGTTAAGCCCTTTGATCTGGCCTCTCCTTCCCTGGCATACCATGATTCCTTCTGTAATATTGCAGCATCTCACACCATCAGTCATCTTTGGCCTATAGAAGACATTTACCACTGAGATTTTCAAAGATGCTGTGGTTAGGGAAGTGTCTTTTGGACACTTTCAGAATAATTATGAGAAGACAGCTGAGTAGGTTACATGTAACTAGTCTATTTTAATATTCTCATCTTCCTAAACTTTCAAATTTCTCCTCCATCAGCAGTGATTTTCAACACCAGTTGTATATCTGAATCACATAAAGAGGATGAAAACTCACTGAGCAGGAGTACCCCAAAATGATAGACTCAGTCACTCTCCTTGGTGATTCCAAGGTACAGCCAAGGTTTAGACCCACTGCACTACAGCAGGTTTACTGCATGTGATTGTTTAGCCCAGACTTCAGTTATCTTGCCCTTTGCATGCAAACACCATTCTTCAGGTAATTAAGCCCATTCTTTACCTTTCAAATCTGAGTGGAGTACAGTTGGAATTTGGAGATGCAAAATTCTTATCCCTTTCACTGTATGCCCAAATATCCTGGGGTTCTATTCTTTCCCCAAGAGTGCCTTTATCTTGGCATGAGATACCTGGCTGTTTTTTCATTTAATTGGCTTTAACAGCTGTGCAATTACATTCAGTCCTTAGACTTGATTATTCTCATTCATATCTCCTGCATTGCTACTGGAGATAAGGTACTCTTTTAAGGTTTCCATAGAATATTTATGATTTTTCATTCATGTTCTAAAGTAGACCTTCAGGCTTTTTTCTTCTCTTGCTAGTCTTTATAATAACCCTTGTTGCCATAGTGACTAAGTGCCACAGCCACTTGATCTTCCAACGCCTTTATTGCATCTGCACATTTTCTTAGGCCACCACTAGTGATTATTAGACTAATCATGATGTCACAACATGCCAGAGATTATCGGTGTCCCATTTCTCAGAGCAAAAAAGCTATCTGTGAGTGCCTCCAACGTGGTAGCTACCCAATCCCAGGACCTATTTTAAGTATGTTTCCTGGGACTGCTTCTTTTGTCAAATCACTCAAGATCTGACATAAAACAGATGGTACACTCAAATGGACCAATTATGGAGCATTTAATAAAGAAACTATTTGCAGAGGTGTGAATGAGAATATGAGAAACATAAAAGTGGTGGTAAGGCACCTTGTGACTAGCAGGGCCTGGGAGCTTTTATCATCCCTATGTATGAACTTTACTCTCCCTCCTCGTTCTGCTCTTCTGGTACCTCCCATTGGATAAACCAAATCAGAAGAACTTTGCCCAGATATCAAGAGACACAGTTTATATATCCCATAAAGAAGAGTCTCCTTTGGACATTACAAGAAAAAGAGAAAGATCCAAGGTCAGCACTATGGAGAAAGTCCAGTAGAAAGACCAAACCAGATGCTTCCTCTGAGGTTCAACATGTATACAATCTCTCATTTGATATTTTCAACTGGAAATCTTTAAGACATCTCAACAGTATATTGAATAACAAACAACAATGAAATTAAGGAAATTTCCTTTGACTCAATTATAAAAACTACTTAGTAATAAACTTAACACAGTAAATTCAAAAGTGGGAAGTGTCCTGGGTTACCAAGGATAAAACAATCTAATGTAACTTTATCTCCCAAATTTCTCCATTTGTTTCCCATATTTTCTCTGTCTGTTTAAAGAAGCTGTTTTTTTGTGAGATGCATCACCTGTATTTCTTTATCCCAAATAGGTTGCTTTGGGGTAGATTTGCAGGATCATAGTGTCCCAGTAGTGTCAGAGGTTGGGAGGAAAGTAAAATCCAATTATTTATTCCACCGTTTCCCTTATTTTTGTCTGTGGGTTTAAAGTAGTGACATTCTTCTATGCCCTTTTCCTACAGCAACTTTCGTTGAAAATACTAATCTTTCCCCATTGAATTATTTGAGTGTAGTTGTGCTAAAAAATTGGCCACTGAGTTAAGGGTTATTTGTAGAATTTCAGTCATTGCCTTTTATCCATATGTCTGGCTGTATGTAAGCACACAACATCTTGATTATTGTAGCCTTGAAATCAGAGTGTTAGTCCTCCATGTTTGCTCTTCTTCAATATTGTGTTGGCTAGTCTGGGCATGGGTTGGGATTTAGCTCAGTGGGTAGAGCGCTGTGCTGCAGTCTCTGAGGCTCCAAGTTCAATTCCCAGCACCACAAAAATGGGAGAAGGGCCTGGCAATCCACTCCCAAGGCAATCCCGAAGCACTCAGCCATTGAAAACCCTATGAGGGTCACTATGAGTTGGATACCGACTTGACGGCACCTAACAACAACAACAAGTCTGGGCATATGAGTTTTAGGGTTAACCTACCATTTTCTACAAAGAAAGCAAATGGGAGTATGGTAATGACTGCATTGAACCTACAGATCAATTTTGAGAGTGTAACCACTTAAGAATATTAAGTCTTCTGATCCTGGAATAGGGATGATCTTTCTATTTATTTGACTTTTTGATTTCTTACCCTGATGTTTTCTAGTTTTCAAAGTACAAGTTTTGTTAAACTTATTCTGAAGCATTTTATTATAATTAATTCAAGTAATATTTTTCAGAATTTCATTGTTCATTGCAAATATATAGAAAAGCTATTGACTTTTGTGTATTAATCATATACTCTGAAACCTTGCTGTACTCATTTATTGGATCTAATAGTTTTGTTTGTGAATTCCCTAGGATTTCCTGTGTATAAACTGGTGTTATTGTTAGGTGCTGTGGAGTCAGTGTCCCACTCATGTACCCTATGTAAAACCCTATGTACAACAGGTGAAACACTATTGTTAGTGCTTCTCTGCTATTCATAGGGTGTTCAATGGCTGATTGGTTTTTGGGAGTGAGTTGCTGGGTCCTTCTCCCAAGCCTACAGCACATAGTGCTCCCAGGCAGTCTCCCATCCAACTACTAACCAGATCTGACCCTGCTTAGCTTCTGAGATCTGACAGAATTGGACACCACAGTGGTATGGCTGCAAGCCATATATAAGTAGTTGTCATCAATAAGTAGAGTTTTACTTCTTCTTTTTCAGTGTAAATGATTTTCTTTTTCTTTTTTCTTTCCTTCCTTCCCTCTTTCCTCCCTTTCTTCATTTTTCCTTCCTTCCTTCCTTCCATTTTCTTTTTAGTTAATTGTTCTAGCTAGAATTCCCAGCACAACACTGAATGGAAGTGGTAAGAATGAAAAATCTTATCTTGTTCCTGATATCAAGAAGATAGCATTCAGTTTTTTCCCATTAATTATGTTGTTCGTTGTGGATTTTTTTTTAGTACCACATCTTTTTAGAGAGGGAATTTCTTCTATTGCTGTTTTTTAAGAATTTTTTTTATTATTAAATGGCTTGAATTTTGTCAGATTTTTCTTTGTTTTTTGAGATGCTCATGATTTTTATTCTGTGTTCTAGGAATGAGATATAATATTGATGATTTTATGCAACTTTGCATTTCTAGGATAAATCATATTTGGTCAGGGTGCATAATGTTTTTAAACGTTACCAAACATCATTTGTGTGTGTGTGTGTGTGTGTGTGTGTGTGTGTGTGTGTGTGTGTGTATGTGTGTGTCTGCATGTGTGAGTCCTGGGGATTGAACCCTAGATTACTGAGCTACACCTTCAGTTGTTTACTCATATTTTGTTGAGAGTTTCTACATTTATGTTCGTAAACACTATTGGTTGTAGTTTTCTTTTTTTATGGCTTTTTCATCTGGCTTTGGCATAAGGATAATTTTGGCCTCATCCAATAAATTAGGAAGGGTTCCCTTCTCTTGTATTTTTTGGGAATTTTTTGTGATAGATTAATGTTAGTTGTCTTAAGTGATAGAATTCACCAGTAAAACTATCTGATCTCTGGCGTTTTCTCTTTTAAAAGTTTTTAAATTACTAATTTGAAACATTTGCCTGCTATAGATCTATTAAGATTATTTTTCTGTCAGATTTGTTAGTTTATGTCATTCTAGAAATTTGCCATTTATTTTTCTGATTTTAGAGATATTCTTTACCATTATTAGTGTCTTGATATGCACTGGATAGTCAGGACTTGCTTTTATATTTGACCTGAAATTCTCAGCCTTCCAGCTGGAGTGTTGACATCCCTTATGTTTAATGTAATGATTGGTAAGTCTGGGTATAAATTTATCATCTTCATATTTGTTTCCTTTTTTATATGAGTTATGATCCTTTTTAATGTCTCGTTTATATTGTGAACTTTTCATATTTCATTTATTATTAATCTTGTCACTTTATTTTAGTGTTTGTTCTAGAGTTTATATTATTCATCTTAACTTATAGTGTACAAACAGTAAACTGTAGTTTGTGGTTAACCTTTAAGTGATATTATACAATTTTACATGTAATGAAGGAATCTGACAACACTATACTTTCATTTTTCTTCTCCTATTCTCTGTGCTAATGGGCCTTTAAATCATTAAAAGAAATCTCTTGAATATGCAATTACATATTGCTATTTCTGTATCTCTGGTCCTTTGTATAAATTTTATATTTGCATTGCATATAATTTTCTTTCTGCCTTAATAAGTTTATTTTACATTTTATAAAGTTTAAATCTACTAATTATGAATTCTTTCAGATTTTTCTTGTGTGGGAAAGTCTTATTTTTGTTGCTGGTGAGAGATATTTCTGCTAGATGTAGATTTCTAGGTTACATATTTTTTATTCTCTATTTTATATTTTATTCCATCATCTGGCTTTCATTTTTCTAGTGAGAAGACTTTTTGTCACTTGCATCTTTGTTTCTGTAGAACCAATATGTCTTTTTTTACATGCTGTTTTCTAAGATTCTTTCTTTAAGATGGGCATGGTGATACACACCTGTAATTCCAGCACTCGGGTGGTGGAGGTAGGAGGATCATAAGGGTTACATAGCATGACCCTATATTAAGACAAAAGAAAAAGATTCCTTCTTTGTGCAAGTTGATGTAGTTTGCTGCATACTTCATATAATTCAGTTCCACTGAGTTAAGTATATCTAAGAGCTTATATTTTTCAAATTAAATTTAAAAATTTACCCTCTCCCCTTTTTTGGCCTTTCTCTACTCTTTAGCCTCCAAGGACTTTAATTAAATGTATATTAGACTTCTTCAAATTGTCACATAATTTACTCTTTAGTATTTTCAATATTTTTCAGTCAGTATTTTATTTTGGACTATTTATATTACTTTGGTCATAAATTCAATCATCTTTTCTTGTGTAAAGTCTCAGTTTTGTATGTACTCATACACACATACATATATAATCTTAAATATGATGGATTTTAATCTCTGGATCTTTCATGTTTTCCTTTAACATTTAACAATTTTCTTCTGGCTTCTTGAACATATGGAATACAGATATAGTATTTTAATGGCCTTGTTTATTATTTTATCATCTGCATCTTTTGGAGGTTGATTTTGATTGCCTAGTTTTTCTCCTTTTTGTGAGTTGTATCTTCCTGCTTTTTGGCATGGCTATTAATTTTTTAATTAAATGGAAGATATGAAGTTTACTGTTTGGGATGCTAGGTACTTTCACATTGCTATAATATTCTTAGATTTTTTTTTTCTGGGATTCATTTAAATTATTTGGAAAAAAGTTTGCTCTTTTTGGGTTCTTGCTTTTAAGCTTTGTTCTACTGGACCAGAGTAGCATTTACTTTAGGGCTAATTTGGGCCCATTACTATTCTCTTCATTCTGCCTAACATCTCATGGATTATGAAGTTTTTCCAATCTTTCAGGTGGGAACTGGAACCAGTATTTATCCTGGTGAGCTTCAGGTACTGTTCTTGCTGATTACTTAGGGCGGGTCTTCTCATGGCCTCATAGGCATGTAGTAATAAGAAAATATCTGAAGACTGAACCATAACTTTCTGCAGATCTCTGGACCTCTCTGTGAGTGCAGATATGTCCTCTCACTGTGCCTTGGACTCTAGCTATCTTGGCACTTCTACCCTCTAAGCTTTGCCTCTGCAATCCTGTTTCTCAGTAGGGTGCAGCCAGGAAACTTTCTCCAGGTACTAAACTGGAGCAACAGTAGAGCTCATTTCACTTTTTGCTTTCTCTCAGAGATCATTACCTGATGACTCATACATCTAAAACTTGTTACATGTGATCCCCTCATTCCACTTTTTAGAAAAAAATTTTTTGGAGGTAGGAGAGTCTGGCTTGATTTCATTGCAGTTCTCTGTCAATATACTGCTGCAGTCTCTTTTGAATGATCTTTAGAAATATTTTACTTGTGTGTGATATTAATGATATCGCTCAATAACTTCCACAGTCTGTTGCATCCTCTTCCTTAGGAATAGGCAGAAATATGGATCTCTTCCAGTAAGTTGACCAGGTAACTGTTTTCCAAATCTCTTTGCTTAAACAAGTTAGGACCTCCAGGGCTGCATCAGTTTGTTGAAACATCTCTATTGATATTCCATCAACTTCTGGAGCCATGTGTTTCACCAATTTCTTCAAAATGGCTTCCACTTCTTTGTTCAGTACCATTGGTTCCTGATCAGGTGCAGCCTCTTGAAATGGCTAATTATCCATTCAGACTAAGGAGAAGGACATGGCATCCCACTCCCAAAACAATTACCCATTTAAAATGCTATTAATAGCAGAGAAACACTGCCAAATATAATAATACTTATGTATTATTAAATGAAACATAAATTTTATTTGGAACAATTTAATTTTTAACCTCATATCTGTTATCTGTTTCAGTATTCCACTGAGGAAACTGCTATATTTAATAGCCATGTCTCTTTAGGTTGCTTGATGGTAACATTTTTAAAGATTTTCCTTTTTCCTCCCCGACCTTGACAGTTTAGAGAAATCCTTGTCATTTTGTAGAATTTATTTGAATTGCTATTTGTCTGGTGTTTTTTCTCATGTTTAGTCTGGATTTAGTAGTTTCAAGAGGAAGCCCAGAGAAGCAAAGTGCCATTTTCATGTCATATTGAGAGTATATACTGTCAACATGACCTATCATTGTGGATATTAACCTTGACAACGAGGTAGTAGGATTTTTCAGTTTTCTCCACTATAAAGTTTATTTTCTCTCCCCAATATTGTATTGTTTGTAAAGACATCACTTTGCACAGTCCATACTTAAGGAATTGGAAGTTACCTTCTATCTCTTTGAGAGGACCAGGTCTATGTACAATACTTAAAATGCTTTTGCACAAAGTGTTTGCTTATTTCTTCCTCTCATTTGTTAATTTATTCAGTCGTTTTTTATATCAGTATGGACACCTGGGCACTTATTTTTAATTTTGGTAATAATTCAATACTACTTTATGTATTATATTGACCAAATTTTTCCAGCTTCAGCCCTTGGGGAGATCTTTCTAATTATTATTTCTGTTTGCTTAGGGCTAGAGTTTAGCTCAGTTAGTAGAGCACTACTGTGCACTTTCTGAGGTCTTGGTTTAATGCCCAGCACTGTAAAAACAGGAGAAGGACATGGCAATTCCACTCCTGAAGCAATCCTAAAACAATCAGCCAAAGAAAACCATAGGAGGGTTGCTATGATTTGGACCCAACAACAACATGATTTATGTGTGTGTAGCATTGGAGAACTTCCTAATGGTTTATATGATTTAGGGAATCTTATATGTTCCCTGATCTAGTCTTAGAATTAACCATTTTGACAAGGATCCTGGTTCCTCTTTTATTGGATAATGGTATGACAAACCAAAATAGGAGTGTTAGGTGTGTGCCTTTCTCTTGGGGCTATGAAGTTTCTAGGTCTTCTCAAGTAAAAAGTGAAGAAATAAATGTGTCTACACTAATTGTGTGTGTGTGTGTGTGTGTGTGTGTATGTATATATATACATTATATGTATACACACACACACACACACACACACATATATATATATATATACACAATATATATGGATATATATATCCATAGCTATAAATATTTCTATATAGGACTATCTACATCCATATCTTAACGAAATATGAGTTCTACTGATATCTATATCTCTAATGCAGTACCACATGGAGTGTTCTAGTCTGTTCTTGATTTATCATAAACTTCTGCTCCTACAGTGAAAAACCTGTCTCCTATCATCTCCTTCCCTGTTCATTTCCAACCTATGCATAGAACAGTATCAGAATTCTTAAATTATATACCTGTGGGAAACAAGAACTTTATCTAGGGTACAAGTTAATATATACTTTCTTTTGTCTTTATGCTTATACATTTCAAAGTTACTTAAGTCAGCACCTTTCCTAATGTCCTTTTGGTAAATTGGTTGTATACATTTGTAATACAGTTAGAATCATTTTCCTTTACATTGTACATTTTACTCTAGGCTCCCTCAGCCTCCTAAATGACATTTTCCCAAATTTGCATATACTTTTTGTGCTGCAGAGTCCTATGGGTTTGCATTGTCAAATATTGGGTAGTGTTTCATTCTGTTGTCCTTAGGATCACTATGAGTCAGATTCAACTTGACCACACCTAATAACAACAGCATTATTTAAAAACTCTTTATAATGTAAGTTGATGAAAGTATAACCAAAAGTGACATACCAGTTGCATAATGGAAAGAGCAAAAGTTGTATTACTCTGTACCCCACCAACATTTATAAATAAAGGAAAATAAATAAAAATAAAAAACTAAAAATGTAAAAACTCAAAGAAAAAGTTCTATATGTTTGAAAAATGTAATGTATTATGTATTAACCATTACAACCTTCTTTGGATTCTTTTAGGTGTCTATTTAGCTTACTGTACTAACTCTTTAGTTATATTATTTTTATGCATTTATATATAAAAATAACTTGTTGTTGTTGTTGTTGTTGTTGTTAGGTGCCGTCAAGTCGGTATCCGACTCATAGCGACCCTCAGAGGGTTTTCAATGGCTGACTCTTTCAGGATTGCCTTGGGAGTGGATTGCCAGGTCCTTCTCCCATTTTTGCAGTGCTGGGAATTGAACTTGGGACTTCAGAGACTGCAGTGCAGCGCTCTACCAACTGAGCTAAATCCCAGCCCCCAAAATAACTTATGTTTATATAAAATTTATATATTTGGCTATATTATTTTTGAAATAATTCTAGCAATTATAATATGCAGTATTAACTTATCACTGTGAATTTTTAATTAACATAATTGACTGATAAGAATATTATGAATATTTATTGATTATCTTTGGTCTATTGTCATCACAGTTTATTACTATGTGTATTAAACCACATAATGTATTATTTTGAACTTTAAAAGACACCCCAAATTTTAAGATTTTATTAAAAGAATTTTTTTTTTGCATTTTCCCACACTTAGCTATTGTTAGTTCTCTTTATTCTTTCTTCTAGGATGCCAGGTTTCATATGCTGTCATTTAAGTTAGCCTGTAAAAAAAGTTCCTTAATCCCTTATTGCTGTGCTTGTTTACTAGAAATGAAGTATCTCAACTTTGTTTTTATCTATTTCTTTGCTATGCCTTCATTTTGAAGTATATTTTCAGTAGATATAGAATTCTAAGTGGATACTTCTTTTCTTTCAACATTTAAAAGATATTGTTCTGTTGCCATCTGATCAACCTCTCTCCATATGCATCTCATCTTATTTATCTAGTGGCTACTTTTAGACTTATATTTCTTCTCAAACTGTTGCTATGAGGTACCTCGGTGTACATTTCTTTGCTCTTCTTTTCCTTCCTATTTCCTTGACTTTTGTATCTTTGAGTTGAAGCTTTTTGTCAGAGTTTTGAAGTTCCAGGGCATTATTCCTTCTAATGGTTTTTGATCTCATTCTTTACATCCTCTCTTTCTAGAATTTAATTTATGTATGCATATATATACACATATACATATATGTATATATACATACATATATACATACATATACATATACATATACATATATGTACATATACATATATACACATAAATATACATATATGTACATATACATATATATACATATATATGTTTAGTAATGTAATATTTTCCCATATGACTATAATCCCTTGCTCAGTTTTTTCCCAGTTTTATATTCTTTTTGTGCTTTTGTTTGGATCATTACTGTTGACTCCCCTTTATGCCCACCAATTATTATTTCTATTGTGTTTATCTGCTATTTAAAAAACCTAATAAATTTATATTTCCTGTGTTGTACTTCCCAGCTCAAAACTGTTAATTGATACCTCATTATCTACTTGATATGTCTCCTAAATTCTTCATGTCTTCAGTCATTCTTTTGTCCTATAGTATAAATTATTTAATACTCTTATAGTGGTTTTCTTAAAGCCCTTGATGACTAATTTGACAATCTGAATTATTTATGATTTCGCTTATATTGATTAATTGTGGGCATGAACATAGAACACACTTTCTTACTTCCCATATATGACAGCATGACATAATTATGTCTAAAAGAATCATGGATAGTAGATTATTATACCTCGACCTCTGTACCTCTACCTTGATCCCTTTGTCCTGGAGAGAGCAAACCATTTCTCTCAACAGGTAGCTAAGATATATGGCACTTCTCTATCAGATTCTACCAAGGTCTTGCCTGAGTATTTAAATATATTATGCTCACCACTGATTTAAAATGTTATTACTGAGATTGTACTTTGCTCTTTAGCAGGCTTCCCAACTTTCCTAGTAGTGGCTAGAGAGAGGCTAATGCTGTGGTCTTTTCAGGATTTGAGGTCGTAGCTTGGGCTACAGCTTTAGTTGGTTTTGGCTCACTTTTATATTACACTTCAGCAGAGCTCTAGACTCTGTACATCAAGGGACTGTGCAATCATTGTTTCCCACCCACATCCACTGCTAGTTCCACTCCTTTCTTTGCTGTTCCTCATCATATTTCTAGGGGATGGGATTGTCAAGATGAAATATTTATTTTTGCATCTGAATTTTTACTAGATTTTAATCTATCTTGCTACCCCTAATCACGGTCATTAAAATCTCACCTGGCTTTCCTTTGTCACTGTAAAGTTTTTCCATCTAAAAAAGCCTCTTTCTGCATGTCTAAATGGACAATAGACACTTGTTTCTAGGAATCAGAGCACTTTTACTTCTTTGTCCACCTAGAAAGATTTCATTCCTCTTTGGCATTGACTTATTAAGATTCTTTGAATCAATCATTATTCAATATATTTACAGAGAAGTAGGATATATATTTTATAAATTCTTTTTAACACAAGTATTACAGTCTGAGATACTTATTATACTATTTTCTAAAGCTAGCTTTGATTGTATTGTCATAAATCAATTCTGTGGAAAGAAGGGGGAAAATGGAAGATATCAAACAAGTTAGAAGATTATTGGAGAAATCCAGACTTTCAGCAATGGTGGAGTTTCCCTAGAAAATAGTATAAAATCTGTTTATGTTTACTTTGTGAGTAAAATCATTTATTTTGGCATAAGAACTATAAAATAATCCCTCTCTAGAATACTTTAAGCAAATGCCCCTTTGTAATGAGACTTTCTTTAATCATCAGTTTACATCTTAAAATAAATGAAGCATAGGCATTAGATTTAGAGTTTGCTAATGAACTTGATTGGGCTGGGATTTAGCTCAGTGGGTAGAGCACTGCGCTGCAGTCTCTGAGGACCAGAGTTCAATTCCCAGCACCACAAAAATGGGAGAAGGACCTGGCAATCCACTCCCAAGGCAATCCCGAAGCACTCAGCCATTGAAAACCCTATGAGGGTTGCTATGAGTCAGATACCAACTCAACAGCACCTAACAACCTAACCTAACAATGAATTTGATTATCTTTCAGTTGTTTGAAGGATGATGTATGTAGCAAGCTGTGGCTTCTATAACAAAACACCACAGAGTATAGGGCTTAAACAACAGAAATTTCTTCTCTCACAGTTCTGAAGACTAGAAGACCACGGTCAGGATTCAAAATTGGTTTCTGTGAAGAGCTCGATTGCTCATTTGTATGTAGTCATCTTCTTTCTCCTTCTTTGCCTAGCCTTTCCTTTGTCTTCACAGGAGTCAGAGAGAGAAGAGAAGAGAGGAGAGGAGAGGAGAGGAGGGGAGAAGGAATAGAGAGAAAGAGAAGAAGAAAAAGAAGTTGAAAAAAGGAGAAGGAGGAGGAGGAGAAGGAAGAAGAAGAAGAAGAAGAAGAAGAAGAAGAAGAAGAAGAAGAAGAAGGAGATGGAGGAGGAGGAGGAGGAGGAGGAGGAGGAGGAGGAGAGATATCTAGTTTCTCTTGCTCTTTTTATAAGCATACTCAATCTATTGGATTAAGACCTGTCCTGTGATTTCGTTTAATCTTAACTATTTCTGTAAAAGCCCTCCTTCCAAATATCCAAATATAGTCACATTGGAGGTTAGAGCTTCAACATATGAATTTTAGGGAGACAAAATTTGTTTCATAAAAGTTGCTACCAAAGTTATATCCAAATTAAAAGTGTGCATTTCTTTGTTATCTAATTATTTTTAAAAGACTTTTTGCGTTATTTATATTATTTGTTCCTGGTATGACTTGACCATGCTAACTCTGTTAAACTAGTCAATATTGCATAACTCCACACAGAAAGGGTCTGAATACTTTTTCTCCAAATTATTTTGGACAATAGGGTGAGCACACAGGATGTCCAATTGTTTACTTAGTCTCATGGTGACTCACATGTCATTAAACAAGGTAAAAGAGATTTGTGATTTTTCTGTTGTAGGAATAAATCATCCCTCTAATTGCCATATCTGGAGGACTGCTTAGGAGAAGAAACCCTAATTCTTAACTCATTCTTTTTACCAATTCCCTCTGAATATTTCTACTGCATCTTTGGTGGATGGAAGGTAGTCTTCAGGCTTCAGGAGACAGTGATCATTGGGATAGATGGCCAACACCCATTCCATCCTCAGTGATTTATCTAAGCCATTTATGATCATTGTATTTCTTTCTTTTATTGAGTGAAGATTGTCCTTGTGACTCAACTATGGATTCTGTGAGGTAAATTTTCTGGGAAGCATTAGAAATCAATTCATCATTCTTAAGAAAGAGCTAGAAGAACAAGTATATGAAAACAATAATTATGTGAAGACAACAATTCTTCAATAATTGTAAGGCCAGTAGTCATGTGGTACCATCTTGACTGTGTAACTGAGGGAAGCAGAGAATGACAGAATGAATTCTTTTTCCTGATAAAACTTTGAGTTGATATATCTTATAGTCCACTCTACCTCTGAATCTCTTAGTATAAGTTACAGAATACATTTGAGGGTTCTTGTTATTTGTAGCCAAATGTATCTGAACAATACCCCATTCTTAGTGAGACTTTCATGCATACTAATCTGGAGAATTAAAAAGAAGTCTGCTTCTCACTTCACCTCTAGAACTAGACCGTAGTTATTCCTTCTTCAGACTATATCTTTCAGGGGCTTCCTGCTATTTGTAAGGTGCTGTTAATGTGACCACATAAGCCTAGTATTGCTCTGACCTTGCAATGCTATTTTTCATATGTGCTCGAGAGAAATAAATCCTTCAGTGAGCCTGGCTACTTTTGTACAAGTTGTTCCTTCCCTTTCACAAGCCTAATTCAACTAGTTAGCTATTAGTCATCTTCCTTTAATTCTCTGGGACAGTGCTGCTATCTCAGTGAAAATTTCTCTAATTTCCCAGATGAGGACAGTTTTCCTTCTAGGTTGCTTAAGAGATTCTTGAGTTTTTTTCTCACTCTCTCTTATCTTTTTTTTTTTTTGAGTTCGTAGAAATATATTTGTCTGATTATTTGCATACATATTTTCCTTGATAACTAAGTTCAAAAGATGGAAGTGCTTGTTTCTATGGCTCAATGGAATATCCTCAGTACTGAACATGCTTGCTTACAGAAGGAGCTAATTAATTATTTATTGAATGAATAACCACAAGTGTGGACTTTTCCTTATACAATATACTTTAAAGCCCATTACCCACCTTTGGGTATGCTGATTTCCCACCTTTGAATTCACTTGGGTACAGTATGTCCCTCCTATATTGGTAGAGGCCTGTAGCCATATAACTGTGGCATCCAATCCCTTAGGTCTCGGAAGCTAAGCAGAGTCAGGCCTGGTTGGTATGGGGATGGGAGACCACCTGGGAATACCAGGTGCTGTAGGCTTGGGAGAAGGACCTGGCAAACCACTCTTAAAAAACAATCAGCCATTGAAAACCCTTTGAATAACAGAGAAGCACTAGCAATACTGTTTCATCTGTGGTACGTAGGGTAGCTATGAGTTGGACACTGACTGGATGGCACCTAAAAACAACAACAACGTCATAGTGGTAGAGAAGAAGGGTCATATATATTGAAACGAAGATATTGGTTTTTACTCTGAGTGCAACATGAGATACAGGAGGATTTCAGGGAAAGGAATGGTATGCTTTGATTTGTGTTTTAAAGGAAAACATCATGTGATTATGTAAATTATGGACTGTAGATAGACAAGGGAGTATATGGATGAATTTAGAGAGTACTAACATAATCCAGACAAGAGATCATCTTGAAAAATAACACATTTGCCTAGAGTGTTATTGGCAGAGGTGTGGAAATGTGGCCTGATATAAGATATATTTTGAAAGCAGAGGTCATAAGTACTTGTTGACAGATAGAAGACATGTGTGGAGAAAGAAGAGTTAAGGCTTGTTTCAGTATTTTTTCCTAAACAGCTGGAAAAATAAGATTTCTGATTATTGAGAAAGGCAATATTATAGGAAGGGCAGGCTTCAGAGAGTAGATTAGGAACATAGTTTTAAATATGATTTTGAAATGATACTAGCAATCATGCTGATATCATGTATGTTTTTAAGTATATTAGTGTGGACTACAAGACAGAACACTTGGTGGAGTTAAACATTTGTGAGTTGTTAGCAGGTAGATGTTGATCAAGGTAGGAGACAGGGTAAGATCTCTTAGACAGCAAACACAGACAAAAGAAGGAAGAATAAGAACTGAAGCTGGGGAATTCTATTAGTAAGAGGTTCATTTGATGAGAAGGGACAAATGGAGTTGACTGAGAAGGACTGGCTTCTGGTGTGGAAAGAGAAATAAGGAAGTGTGACATCATGGATTCTAAATGAAGAAAGGTGATTTTGAGAGTTGGGGTCATTACCTACGCCAAATATTTCTGACAGGTCCAGAAAGACAAGGACGGAGAATTCATGATTATATTTAGCAACATGTAAGCCACTGAAAATGATAACAGATGATTTCATTAGGATTGTGAGAATAAAAGCATATTTGTGGCTGAGCATGGTGGCACAACCTGCAGCCGTTTCACTGTGTTGTCCGATCCTCTCAGATCTCAGAATCTAGGGAGGGTCAGGCTTGGTTAGTACCTGAATGGGAGACTGCCTAGGAATACCAAATGCTGTAGGGTTGGGAGAAGGACCTAGCAACCCACTGGCAAAAAAAATCAGCCATTGAAAACCCTATGAATAGCAGAGAAGCACTAGTAATATTGTTTTATCTGTTGTTCCTAGGGTCTTTATGAGTTGGACACCATCTTGATGCCACTTAAAATTAACAACAACATGGTGGCACATTCCTGGAATCCAAGTGTCTCAAGAGATGAAAGTAGGAGGATCACATGTTGAAGACCAGACATGGCCTGTGTAACTTAATAAGACCCTGACTCAAAAAGCAAAAGTGGGTTTGAGGTAGGCATTTGCAAAAGCACACATGCAGCCCTGGGTTCAACTATTTAGTACTGTGAAATAAGAAATATAAATAAATAAATAAGCACATATATAGGGATATCCAGGAACAGTGAAGGTAGAATTCAGTGAATATATATCATAGTTTTAAGGAGCTAGTTTTTGTTGTTGTTGTTGTTGTTTGCAAAGAAGTGTTGATCCTTTCTTTCTTTCTTTCTTCCTTTCTTCTTTCTTTCCTTCTTTCTTCTTTCTTTCTTCTCTCTCTCTTTTTTCTTTCTTTTTATTTAAATGATGGTCAAAATAATGTAATTATGCTGTGAAAAAATGTAGTGAATATGGAAAATTTAATGATTTTTAGGGAGGGGAATAATTAATAGTGCATTGTACTTGAGAAGGAAAGGGGCATTGTGATCACTACAAGGAACTGGCCTTAGATAAGTACATGTACTTTTCCTGCGTAATATACAAAGACCCACAGGCTATACAGGCACGGATATAGGAAAGTGCCTTCATGTTTGGTTGGGAGTCTGGAAGCTTATTCTGGTTACTTCTATATTTAGACTGCTATAGGAAACATGTTGTTGTTAGGCGCCATTGAGTAAGATCTGACTTATAGTGATCCTAAGTGCAGTGGAACTAAACACTACCCAACATTGTGTCATGACCACAATCTTTTCATGTTTGAGCCCATTGTTGCAGATACTATGTTTCTTCTCATTTTAAGTCATGGCACATCAGCAAAAGGAGGTTTCAGGGGATTTACTGCATTCCTGTAATGAAAGTTGACTGCATTTTGAAGAGATAACTCTTCCCAAGTCATTTATTGAATGCCTTCCCCCTTGAAGGGCTCATTTTCTGGAACTATATTGCATAATGCTTCTCTACTATTCATAGGGCTTTCAATGGCCGATTGTTTTGGGAGTAGGCTACCAGGTCTTTCTCCCTAGTCCATCTTAGTTTGGAAGCTTAGCTGAAACTTGTCCACCATAGGTGTACATGCTGATATGTGTAGTACCAGTGGCATAGCTTTCAGCATCACAGCAACATGCAAGCCCCCATAGCAAAACAAGCTAACAGACCAGAGGGGGATAGAAGACATGGTCATTATAGGATAATGAAGGTGGAACAATGCAAGGTGGAGCTTGGGAGAAATAACAAAGAATGAAATTATTTAGAGTGTGGGAGAATGGTAGTCTCAGCTATTTTTTTTTTTTTTTTGAGATGGGATCTCTCTGTACACTCAAACTCATGATTCTTCTGCCTCCACATTGAGTGTTGGGTTGCAGGCATGTGCTATCATACCTCGCTGAATATAATATAATCTTGTTGGCTATCTGTAAGGGTCCTCTTAAGGCACCATTATCACAAGTACATCAAAGAGCACAGTTGTGTTTTCCTCCATGTACTTTCACTTAGGAGAATGGAGATATATTGGGTTGAAAATTGGATTTACCCAACAGTGACTTTCTCCAGGTAGTGAGAATACAGAGATCAGTAGGGAAAGTAGGGAAAATTAAGATCAGTGGGGAAAATTCATGCAAATGAATAGTTAGAATAGTTGTCCAGAGAATATGAACTGAGTAAAGAGGAAGGTGAGGATACGCTATTGTAGGAAGAAAGAGGCATGTATTCTGGGAAAAGCAGAGGCATATTTCTCCTACCAAATTGGGCTTTCCTAGCTTTACATCCAATGTTATAACAATAAAATTTGATAATGGACTCTCTCACACACACATACATTATATCTAATCTGAATATCTCCAAATTACATAAATATCTAATTATATAATGTCTTAAAACAATTGAGAACTAAGTCTAAACATATTTTTGTTCATTCACTTATTCATTCAAAGACATAGTAGTCTTTATAAAAATACCAAAATTGCCTACTTGTTTTGAGAAAATGATTCTTGGGATAAAGTGCTTTCTTTTGCAAAGAACTATGTTTTTGGGATTCATAATAAATCAGGACTGAAAAGATTTCATGATTTTTTTTTTCCTGGAACAGGGAGATAATTGATATGCAAACATGGTAGAAAGTGTTACATGTCAAAAGAGAGGTCCCGATTAAATGATTTGCTAATTTAGAGGAATAAAAAATTACTTCAATAAGAAAGAGGTCATTAATCAAAAAAGATAAAGTGATATGGGATATGAAATGCAACAATTTTATAAATAATCTTGTTTTAAGCCGATTAAATTTGTATTAGACTAAAGAACCTAGATGGGAGAAGGACCTGGCAATCCACTCCCAAGGCAATCCCGAAACAGTCAGCCATTGAAAACCCTGGGAGGGTCGCTATGAGTCGGATACCGACTCGACGGCACCTAACAACAACAACAACAACAAAGAACCTAGAGATTATAGCAGCTCTAATACTTTGGCTTGCTCATTATTTTTCCCAAGTTCCTTCTAGTATTCTTTCTTTGTCTAAAGAGGTAAGAAAAATAAATTTTTCTCAGACTAATTTTTACCAAGTATCTGTATCTAATTAAGACTCTACTCATCCAAAACAGTGGCATAATATTTGAAAACGCAGCTGAATCGACATGGAGAAGAAGTGGATTGGGGCACCCATCTTGTTTGTGTGATAGCTCAGGAGCTAGAAGCTTTCATGGAAACATCCTATTCAGCAGCTTTGTTGTTTCACAGCCCCTGATGTTTGCAGGAACAGAATTTCCTATGTTGTTCTAGATTTGCAGTGTCACTTTGAGAGTTGCCCCTCAACATTGAGCCTGTTATCTGTTTCATCCTGATTTCACCAAGAATTATGAAAGTCATTCAATACCTATAAATATATCTTTTTCTGTTCAGACTAGACATAATGATGTCTGTTCTCTGATAGAACCCCCAATAGAAAGAGAAATGTCCTTATATAGTCTGAACTTTAATCTGACCAATGAATGTCACACACCTCATAAATCACTTTGAGTCTGTGCTGGAAATACACATTCCTAGGATAGATTTTCTAGGGACCAAAGAGTCTCTGGTTCCCACAAATGCCCCTATACAATTCTGATGTAGCCAACCATTAGGGTAGTATCACTGTTTAGCCTTTCATCCAGAGACATTATTCAGAGAGTCTAATGTGACTACCATTATCCTGTGGCATGGTTTAAATGATTTTTTTTTTTTTTGCAGTACTTGGGGGTTGAACTCTGGACCTTGCTCATCCTAGGCAGGCACTCTACCACTGAGCTACACTCTCAACCCTTTTTCCCTTTTTGTTTTTCTCTTTTCTTTTGAGATACAGTCTTGCTAAATCATGCAGGCTACCTCTGGCCTTGAACTTGTGAGCCTCTGACCTCAGCTTCTTGACTACCTGGAATTACAAGTGTGTGCCACAGCATCTGCTTTAAGTGAATTTGTAAGTGAAAAAGAAGCACACGGACAATTCCAACTCTGTCAATGTATCCTTGATTTCAAACTCAATGACAACAGAAGTATGCACATACATACATATGTACATACATATTATAATATATTCTTTGGGTAAAGTTAGTTTTCTGGATTCAAAATGGTCATGGTGTAGAGTAAGATGTATCTATATTTGACTTTTAATTTGAAGATGAGTGGGAATAATTGGTACTCAGTAGTCTATACTCAAAATAAGTTAATAGAAAAGAAGTATAAGTTTTATTTAGTCTTATCACTTATGGAATTTCATCCCTTATTAAAACAACATACTGAAAAAATTAGTCCAATAACTTTTCAAATATTTTGGCAGTCATAATACTCTCCCTTAAATATTTTCCTTCAAAGTTGGCTTTTGATGGGAATTATTATGTTTGAAAATGTAATTTATCATAATGATAAATGTCACTAGAAATCCAAGGGAAAAGAGATACATATTAACCACAAAAAATTACCAAACACATCAAATTTTCATTTTTGCCTACTTGATTATATATATTTTTGCAATTTCTCTGATTATAGCATTGATCATGTTGTCTCTCTTAATTCTACATAATAAATAGTTCTCACAATAACCAGTATTTGTTGTTATTGTTGTTAGGTGCCCTTGAGTTGGGTCCAACTCAGAATGACTGAATATACAGCAGAATGAAACAGTCCCTGATGTATTTACTGAACATTTTTATGCTTTAGAAGTCATGTCATTATCTTAAATATTTTAAATGATTCTTATTTGCATCAATCCTATTTGATTGATTTCTACTTGTATTGCATCTTTTTCTTACAGATAATGAACTGTATTTCAGAGACTACATACAAAACTTTTCTAAGACAACACAGGTTGATTTAGGAGACATTATATCATGTATTATCCGTGTTGTTAAACTTGTATAATTTTCCTTTAAATACATTGATTGCAAC
>VMDO01011691.1:0-51636 GCA_007922755.1 Pedetes capensis
AGTCAGGAGAGAACAATCCCTGGAGAAGGACATCATGTTTGGAAGAGTGGCAGGTCAACGGAAAAGAGGAAAACCCTCCACCAGGTGGATTAACACAGTGTCTGCAACAATGGGCTTAAACATAAATAAGATGGTTTGCCTGGCACAGAATCGGCAAGTGTTTCGATCTGCTGTACATAGGGTCGCTATGAGTCGGACTTGACTCGACGGCACCTAACAACAACAACAACAACAACAACAACAATAACAAAAGAGATCTTTGCCACAGCTTTTCCTAGAGCAATGCGTCTTATGATTTCTTGACTGCTGCTTCCATGGGTGTTGATTACAAAGCCAAGCAAAGCAAAATCTTGGACAACTTCAATCTTTTGTCCATTGATTGTGAAGTTGCGTGCTGAACCAGTCATAACAATTTTTGTTTTGTTGATGTTTAGTCATAACCCATATTGAAGGCTATGATCTTTGATCATCATCAGTAAATGTTTTAAATCCTCTTCACTTTCAGCAAGCAGAATTGTGTCATCTGCATAACACAGGTTGTTAATGAGTCTTCCTCCAATCCTGATGCCACATTCTTCCTCATAAAGTCCAGCTCCTAGGATTATTTGCTCAGCATATAAATTGAAGAGATATGGTGAAGGTATACAGCCCTGATATACACCTCTCTCTACTTTAAACCAGGCTGTGTTTCCTTCTTCTACTCAAACAACTGCCTACTGGTTTACGTACAGATTCCTCATGAGTACAATAAGTTGCTCTGGTATTCCCATTTTCCAAAGTGTTATCCATAATTTGTTATGATCCACACAGTCAAATGCCTTTGCATAGTCAAGAAAACATAGATAGACATCTTCTGTATTCTCTACTTTTGGCTAATATCCACCTGACATCAGCAATGATGTCCCTAGTTCCCTGCCCTCTTCTGCATCATGCTTGATTTTCTGGAAATTCCCTGTCTATATACTGCTGCAGTCGCTTTGGATGACCTTTAGTAAAATTTTGCTTGTGTGTGATACTAATGATATTGTCTGATAGTTTGCACATTCAGTTGGATCACCTTTTTTGGGAATAGGCACAAATATGGATCTCTTCCAGTCAGCTGGCCAAGTAGTTGTTTTCCATATCTGTTGTCATAAACATGTTAACACCTCCAGTGCTGCATCTGTTTGTTGAAACATTTCTATTGGTATCCCATCAATTCCTGGAGCCTTGTGTTTTGCCAGTTCTTTCAAGGCAGCTTCCACTTCATCCTTCAACACTATTGGTTCCTCTTCATATGCATCCTCATGGAATTCTTGGTCATCTACCAATTCTTTATTATACAATGACTCTGTGTATTCTTTCCATCTTCTTTTGATGTTTCCTGCATCGTTTAATATTTTCCCTGTATAATATTTTCCTATTGCCACTCAAGGCTTGAATTTTTTCTTCACTTCCTTAAGCTTAAGTAACAGAGAGCATGTTCTTCCCTTTTGGATTTCTGACTCCAGCTCTTTGCACATGCCATTATAATATTTGTTTTTGTCTTCTTGAGCTGCCTTTTGAAATCTTCTGTTTAGATCCTTAACTTCATTATGTCTTCCCTTTACCTGCTATACATTCAAGGGCAAGGTCCAGCATGTCCTTTGACATGTAATTTGGTCTTTTCCTCTTTTTTTCTCTTTTTAATAACCTTTTGCTTTCTTCTTGAATGATATCTTTTATGTCATGCCACAACTCGTCTGGTCTCCTATCACTTGTATCTAGTGCATTAAACTTATTCTTGAGGTGCTCTCTGAACTCAGGTGGGATATACTCAAAGTCATACTGTGGCTATCAAAAACTTGTTCTAATTTTCTTCAGCTTCAGTTTGAACTTGCATATGAGAAGTTGATGGTCTGATCCACAATCAGCACCTGGTCTTGTTTTGACACTTTGTATAGAGCTTTTCCATCATCTCTTTCCATATATATAGTCAATTTGATTCCTGTATATTCCATCTGATGAAGTCCATGTGTATAATCACCATTTATGTTGTTGAAAAAATGTATTTGCAATGAAAAGGTCATTGGTCTGACAAAATTCTATCATGGGATCTCCCTCATCATTTCTGTCACCAAGGCCATATTTTCCAACTACTGAACCTTCTTGTTTGTTTCCAACCTTTGCATTCCAGTCACTAGTGATTATCAGTATGTCTTGATTGCATGTTTGATCTATTTCAGATTGCAGAAGCTGATAAAAGTCTTCCCTTTCTTCATTTGTAGCCTTAGTGGTGGGTGCATCAATTTGAATAATAGTCATATTAACTGGCCTTCCTTGTAGGCGTATGGATATTATTCTATCACTGACAACATTGTATTTCATGACAGATCTTGAAATGTCTTTTTTGATGATGAATGCAACCCCATTTCTCTTTAGTTTATCATTCCCACCATAGTAGACCATATGATTGTCTGACTCAAAACGGCCTATGCTCGTCCATTTTAGCTCACTCATGCCTAGGATATCAATGTTTATGTGCTCCATTTCTCTTTTAACGATTTCTAGTTTTCCTAGATTCATACTACGTACATTCCATGTTCCAATTATTAATGGATGTTTGCAGTTGTTTCTTCTCATTTTGAGTCATGCCACATCAGCATATGGAGGTCCCTGGGCCTTACTCCATTTCCTTCATCATGGTAGACTCTACTTTGAGGAGGCAACTCTTCCCCAGTAGTCTTTTGAGTGCCTTCCAACCTTGGGGCCTCATTTTCTGGCACTATATCTGACAGTGTTTCTTTGTTATTCATAGGCTTTTCACTGGCTAGTTGTTTCTGGAGTGGTTTGCCCGTGCCTACTCTCTAGTCTGTCATAGTTTGGAAGGTCAGCTGAAACCTGTCCACCATGGGTGACCCTGCTGGTATCTGAGATACTGGTGGCATAGCTTTCAGCTTCATTGCAACACAGAAGCCCCGACAATACGGCAAACTGATAGATGTGTGTGTGTGTGTGGGGGGGGTGAAGTCATTAATTAGGTCTAAATGTTTTCCAGATGATTTTTGGAAGTCCATTAGTAAAGTATCATGTCATCCATATATAAGGATAATTTGAACTTTTCCTTGACTATCTATGTCCTTTTGATTCCCTTCTCTTGTCGATTACTCTGGATAGGACTTTGATCACACTAGTGAATAAAAGAGGAAAGAGTGGTGATCCCTGTCTTGCTCCTGCTCTTAGAGGAAATGGTTTCAATTTTTCTCCATTTATTATGATGTGAGCTGTAGGTCTGTCATAAATGGACTTTATGATGTTGAGATATTTTCCTATTATGCCTATCTTCTCCAGGTTTTTTATCATGAAAAGGTGTTTCACTTTGTCAAAGGCCTTCTCAGCTGGATTGAGATGATCATGTGATTTCCATTTGCAAGTCTCTTGATATGATGAATTACATTATTTGATTTTCATATGTTGAACCAGCCTTGCATTTGTGGAATTAAGCCTACTTGATGATGGTGTATGATCTTTTTTACGTGTTGCTGAATTTGGTTAGCCAGGATTTTGTTGAAATTTTTGCATCTATGTTCATCAGGGACATTGGTGTATAGTTTTCTTTTTGAGAAGTGTCCTTGCCCAGTTTTGGTATCAGGGTGATGGTGCGTTCATAGAATGAGATTAGGAGTGTCCCTTCCTTTTCTACTTTTTGAAATAATTTGAGGAGAATAGGTATTAATTCTTCTTTGATGGTTTAATAGAATTCTGCTGTGAACTCATCAGGGCCTTGGCTTTTCTTGTTGGGACACTCTTCATTATCTTCTTTATCATGGTGTATATAATGAGTCTGTTTATATTTCTTATGTTCTCTGGGTTTAGTCTTGATAAATCATATGTGTTAATGAACTTATCCATTTCTTCTGTTTTTTATTTTTTTTTCTTTCTGGGGGGAAGTACAATTTCTCAAAGTATTCCCTGATGATTTTCTAGATTTCCTTGATAATGTTAGTTATGAATCCATTCTCATCTCTAATTTTTTTGATTTTGGCATTTACTTTCTTTTTTTGGTGAGACTGGCTAGGGGGCATCTATTTTATTTATCTTTTAAAAGAATCAGCTCTTAGTCTCATTAATTCTTTGAATTGACCTTTTAGATTCAATTTGGGATATCTGTCTTGATCTTGATAATTTTTGTCTGAGTACTCCTTTTGGGATTGAGTTATTGTTGACTTTCTAATACCTTGAGATGTGTCATAAATTATTTACTTGGGCCTTCCATAACTTATTGGTGAAAGTGCTCACAGCTATGAACTTCCATCTTAGAACTGCCTTTGCTGTATCCTATAAATTTTGAATGGATGTGTTCTCATCCTCATTTTGTTGCAGGAATTTTTAAATTTCCACTTTAATCAATAACCCATTGATCTTTCAGCAGTCTCTTATTCAGTATCCATGAATTTGCAAAATTTCTGAAATTTTTCTTATTTTTGAGTCCTAACTATTTTCCATTATGATCTGATATGTCACAGGGGGTTATTTCTATTTTTTCTTATTTGTTGAGCCATTTTTGAGGACTAAAGTGTGGTCTATCTTTGAAAAAGTTTCATGTTGTGCTTAGAAGAATGTGTATTCCTCATCATATGGATGGCATATTCTGAAGACATCTGTAAGGTACAATTGTTCTATGGTGCATTTTAAGTTCATCATTTCTCTGTTGATTTTTTAGCTTGATGGTCCATCTTTGGTGAAAGTGGGGTATTGTAATCTCCCATAATTTTTGTGTCTAATCCAATGTGTTCCCTTATTTCCAATAAATTTTCTTTTATGAAGCTACGTTTCCCTGCATTTGGAGAGTAAGTACTAGTAATGTTATGCATTCCTGGTTGATTGTTTCTTTTAGTTATATGTAATGTCCTTCTTTGTCTCTTCTAGTTTGGAATTGAAGTCTAATCTGTCTGAAATTAGTATTGCTACTCCTGCTTTATTTTGTTTCCCCCCTTCTTGGTGTGCTGTTTTCCGACTTTTAATTTTCAGCCTTTTATATTCATTATGGGTTAGGTGAGTCTCTTGGATGCCACATATTGAGAGTTTATGTTTTTTAATCCAATTGGTGAGTCTATGTTTCTTGATTGGTGAGTTAAGGCCATTTCCTTTGAGAGTAATTTTTGAGAGTTGCTTATTATTATGCATTGATTTGGTACTTGTTACTGGGTTTTGATTCAAATTTGGCTTATTTTTTCATAATTCACTCTGTTGCTTATTATTCATTTCTCTGGTCTTGTATGTAGGTTTTTTGTACCTCCCCCATATGTGGTTTTACTGAGGATCCTCTGCAATGCTGGCTTGGTGGCCACAAATCATTTGAACAACAGCAATATTTTGGAATGTGTTAAACTCACCATCTATTTTAAAAGATAACTGGATAATGTAAACTTGCTTCACAGTTATTCTTTTTCAGAGCTTGGCTCATATCTTGCTTTTAATATTGTTGAGAAGTCTGCTGTTATTCTGATGTAATTGCCTTGTAGGTGTGTTGGCATTTCCCCCTTGCAACTTTCAGAATATCTCCTTTTCACTCTAAATTTCACATTCCAATTATAATGTGTTATGGGGAGGATCTGTTTTCTTCTACCCTGGTGTTCTGAATGATTCAGTTGTATAAGTAGCCCACTCTTGCCTTTGATTTGGGAAGTTTTCATCTAATATTTCTTTGAATAAATTTCCTAATCCTCTCCTATTATTTTCTGCTCCTTTGTGGACCCCCTGAATTCTTATGTTTCATTTTCTCATTTTGTCAGAAATCTCTTGAAAATCTTGTTGATACTGTTTCATCATTTTCTCTGTCTTGGCATGTGTAAATAAGGTCTTCTACCTTTTCCTCAGTTTCAGCAATCATATTCTCAGCTTCATCAATCCTTGAGACTGAAGATTCTATTATAATGCCAAGTTAGTTATATTTCCTTGCATCTCAAGGATCACTGCTTGGTTTTTCTTCAGGTTTTCTAGTTCTCTGGAGAACTATTCTTCCAAATTAGATACCGTTTTGTGCAGTAAATGAATTGACAGCATGGTGGTATCTTTGGGATCTTTTAATATATTTGTAAGGAGGGATCTAAATTCTCTTTGGGGCTGGGATTTAGCTCAGTTGGTAGAGCACTGTGCTGCAGTCTCTGAGGACCCGAGTTCAATTCCAAGCACCACAAAGATGGGAGAAGGACCTGGCAATCCACTCCCAAGGCAATCCCAAAACAGTCAGCCATTGAAAAACCCTATGAGGGTCTCTATGAGTTGGATACCAACTTGACGGCACCTAACAACAACAACAACAAATTCTCTTTCAGGAATCTCCAGGAATCCAGTTTCCCTCAGGTAATCTGTTGAGGTGCTTTGGTCTATAGGATTTTCCCATCCAGCATGTCCTTTCATGCTTCAAATGTTTTTCTGCTAAGGCTTGCCCATTGTTTGTTCTGGGTGCTAGGTCTCACCTCTTCTGGTGTAAAGAGATTCTCCCCTGGTATTCCCATGAGTTTGAGTGTTGACTGCTTGCTGGCACTTCTCTCTCCCTCTTCTGCCCTAGAGTTTGAAGCCTCAGTATTCAGTGTCTAGCTCTTACTTCAAACTCTGCATTCAGCACTGCTCCCTCAGTTTCTCCCCATCCCCTGTGCTCCCAGAACCCAACTGATCCACAGATGAAACCTTGTGTCTTAGGCTTTCCAGACTATGGCACTACTTCTCCATGTCATAAGCCTTACCATGCTCTAGAAGCACCTTATTATGAACAAGGTTTCCTAGGCTCAGGGAACCAGCATCACCTGCTGTTCTTCACCTTCTTCTGGATTCTCCAATCCTAAGTTTCCATCTCTCCAGCTCATGGTTCCAATGGCACCAGGGGCCAGATTAGCAACCATCTCTCCCAGAAAAACAAATACCACTCACTTGCTTATTGACCCAGGTTCTAGACCCTAAAGTTAGGCCATGCCATTTGGCCTCTTCCCCAGAGAGTCTCAGAGACCTGTGCTTTGACAGCCTTCCCTCCTACCAGACGAGACTATCTGAGAGGGCCCTGCCACACTTTTTTCAGGCGTGCATCTTTGTCAGGCACCCCACAATACTTCTTTCCTTCCTCTTGCTGTCAGAGAAAGTTATTCTGGGACATTGTTCAGCTATGTCACGGCTTGTGTCTCTGCCTGTAGTCCAATTTTCATTGTTCTTTGATATAAAATTTTCTAACAGATAATGACACCATTATTGTGAGATTTCTTAATTCCATCACATGGAAGGGGATTTTTTCTATACACTCTCTCACTGAAAGCTGTCCGGTCTGGGGGAGGGGGTTCTATGCAATGTCCCTCTGATGGGATGTCTTTACTTCTCTCTCTAGCTGGACCAGGCTTCAGGGCACACTTGGCAACATGTCCTGTGGAATACACCAACAGTGCTGCACTAGCTGAGGGATGGCACATTGCCTCCAGTATTTCTGTGGCTTTTCCTCCCCTGCAGAACTTGCATTATGCTGAGGTCTTGCCTCAGACTGTTCAGCCCAAACCATGGTGGCAGATGGTGGCAAGTTGAGTCTCTGATACTACACTCATTGGCATGACCTGACTTCAGGGCTCACTCGCTGATCCCATACTGCAGTGCTCATGATGATAGTGTGTCTCTCCACTCAATTTGAGGCCTGTGCTCCCATGAAATGTCATGCCATGCATACTCCTATCACAGACTGTGCAACCAGGACTTCTATGGCAGGGAGATGGCAGATTTTGTCACTGGCACCAATTATGCTTCTTGGCTTCAGGGCTCACTCACCCGACTCTTTCCATGAAATGTGCTGCCAGTGCCTTGTGAGCAGAATGTTGGCAGGTTGCCAGGGCTGTGCTCCATGGTGGATTTGAGCCCTAGGGTCTCATGTGGAATTCTCCCTGTCGTGTATGCACTGTGTGCTCTGAGGGCAGGATGATAAAGGATCATCTGTGGCACTTTCTCAGGTGTGTCTCTGGTTTCAACTCCCTTTCCAAAAATTCCTCCTCCAAACTCTCTCCACGGTCTGTTCAACCCACATTGTGCTGGTGGAATTTGCCAATATTCTTCTAAAAAGAAGAAATTTAGACTTAGAAGTATATAGAAAATATGCCATATAAAGTTGACTAGAGCAATCTTTAAGCCAAGATATATCAAAGCTTGCTAAAAAACTAATGGACACTGAAAGAGAGCTGCAACAAATTCCCTCAGAAAGAACCAATCTTGCTGACATCTTGATCTCAGATTTACAGCCTCCAGAGCTATAAGACAATAAATTTCTCTTGTTTAAGCCATTCATTCATAGTGCTTTATCACAGCAGCCCTAGAAAACTTAAACCACCCCTTCAGCAGACTCTGGAGCACAGCAAAGTGCTCCATTGTCAGGGCAGACATCATTGACTAATGATTTTTTAAAATAAAATATTCTATTCCATCATAAAGAAAACAAAAAATGCAACAACAAATCAAAGTTTAATAGATTTCAGTTTTTCTAGTTGTTTATGTTTACTTTTACTGAGACCTTTATCTTCAGATAACTTAAATTACTTTCTGATACCTTTTATTTCAACTTGAAGCCTTCCTTTTACCTTGTCTGTAGTGCTTTGGGGCTTGCTTGTATGTTGTGGTGATGCTGAAACCTATGCCACTCATATCTCAAATACCATCAGGACCACCCACGGTGGACAGGCCTCAGTGGAGCTTCCAGAATAAGACAGACTAGGGAGAAGGACCCTACAGCCCACTATTGAAAAAATTAGCCATTGAAGACCCTCAGAATATCAGAGAATCATTGTCAAATATAGTGCAGGAAAATGAGCCCCACAGGGTGGAAGACATTCATGAAATGACTGGGAAGAGTCACCCTTCCTTAATGATGGGAATGAAGTAAATCCCCTGGGACTTCCATTGTTGATATGCATGACTCAAAATGAGAAGAGACACAATAGCTACAACAATAGACTCAAATATAAAAAGATCATGCACATGGCACAGTGTTAGTGTTTTGTTCGGTTGTCCATAGGGTCACTATAAGAGAGACCCAATTCAAGAGCACCTATCAACAACACAAGGTAACAAAGTCCTTCAGCTTCTATCTGGGAGTATTTTAATTTCTTCCTCACTTTTGAAGGATAATTTGCCAGACATAAGATTATTAGTTGACAGGTTTTTTGTTGTTGTTGTTTTGTTTTATTTTTCTTTCATTGCTTTGAAAATATTGGCTTCCTTCTGTCCTCCAATGTTTCTGAATGGAAATCTGCTAATAATATGATATAAGATCCCTTGTATATGATTATTTTTTCCTCTTTTGCTCTTTTCAGGACTCTCTGTCTTTCTCTTTCAACAATTTGATTGTAATATGTCTTGCTGTGGGTGTACTTATGTTCAACTTATGTATAGTTCATTGCACTTCCTAGATATCAGTTTTCTTATCTTTCAGACTAACACTCATGCTTTGTCATTTTTATTTTACTAAATTTGGACATTTGAATCAAATAAAGCAATAATTCCAGAAATCAGATTATTCTACTTCTGCATGGGTTGCTGACTTTTGCTTTTATTTTTGAATTATGGTAGACCATTTCTATGCCACAGATTGGCCTGACCTATAAACTTAGTCTTCTCAGATTGGTGTGAGCCTGTGCCTCCCTCCAGGTAGGCACAGTGACTTTCTAAATGATTTGTATAGATGGTGGCTTTTAAAGTCCTCATCATTAATGTGTGGATTTTGCATAAAGAAAAACAAAAGTAATTAGCAAAAACAAAAATAAATTATAAAAGAAAGCAATAGATGCTGGTACTTGAAATATTTTGAAATTCACTTCAGCCCTATGGGGAGGTCCTTGAAATGGGGTACATGGTTTTTCTGCTTCTTTATCTGCCCATTTATGATCAAGACATAAATCAGTATCAGAACACAGATCTTTGACATTTAGAGGAGAGGGCCCTTGTTTTTCACTGTAGCACTTGTGCATTGTGTATGCGGCTGCAGGCACATGTGCGTGACTGCCTGGCAGAGAGGCAGGGCCTGGCAGAAGGGCAGCTGCTACTGTGTTTAGAGCTGAAATTGACAAGAATTTAACCACAGTTCACTATCAAAGCCTTTCCCTGGGATTTTAAAGGCTTGGAATACACTCTAGAATTTCAAAGTAGTTAAATATTGGAATAGATGCAAGAATTCCAAAATGCTGATATTAGATTCTGCAGGTATAATTGTTGTTTAGGTGAGAAGACAGATTTTTGGTTTGCTTTACTTTGCCATCTCTCCAGAACTTTTCCATGCTTGCTTTCCTTGGGAGGCATTTTGATTTGCTTCTCAATTCTCAACCTAGCCTGCATACCCTCATTGCATGCTCCATTTGCTTAGTGTGTATGTTTTGTGCCGGATGCTGATTCTGATTATCTTACCAGAGTAAGTCAATGAGAGCAAATAAATACTTTCTGTCATTCAGTTGATGAAGATGGATTAGCTTTCCCAGTGCCTTATTACTGTTGTATTACTTTTATTTTTGTGCAGACAGATTTCTGGTATGGCTTTTATGCAGCGTATAAACTAAAAGAAACTGCAAACAGTTACTTCTGAAGTCTAGCCTCCAAGCAAACCTACATGAAATTGAAGAGAAGCAGATGTAGCAGCAAAACAAATAAAAAGTAAGCTCAGAATCAAAACAAATAGTAAAATACTTTGAGGAAATTAAGTCTAGCTTCTTTTGTTAATACTCTTTACTTTCGTTGTATGCCCAATTAGTATCACAGTTTCTGCTATCTGCTGAGAATATAGTAGTGATTACAGATGGAAGTCCTGCAGCAGTACCACTGTGGCATCTGATCCCATCAGATCTCAGAAGCTAAGCAGGGTCAGGCCTGGTTAGTGCTTGGATGGGAGACCAGCTGGGAACTACAGATACTGTAAGCTTGGGAGAAGGACCCAGCAATCCACCCCGCTAAGACAATCTGCCATTGAGAACCCTAGGAATAACAGTGAAGTACTAACAGTACTGTTGGGCCTATTTTACATAGGATCGCTATGAGTTGGACACAGAGTCAATGGTACCTAACAACAAGAACAACAACAAACAGATGGAAGTGGTAGGCGTTCTCTAGTGAAACAAGAGAGATAGAGACAGAAACACACACAGAGAGGAAGAAAGAGATTTTAAAGGATTGGTTCATATGTTGTGGGGGGCTGGCAATCCCCAATCTATGGAGTAGGCTGACAATCTGAAGATTCAGGTAATAGTTGATTTTACAGTTTTGAGTATTCTGTAAGCCTGATGAATCAAGCAGGTTTCCTATGTTGAAAGAGAATTATGTCCTCCTTGGATAATTGCAATTTTTCTCTTATGGTAGTCAACAGATTAAATGAAGCCCACCTTAATAATGGAAGATGATCTACATTACTCAAAGTAATTAAATCAGTAATTGCTGATTAATATATTAATCATACCCCAAAATACACCTTCCTGGCAAAATCTACACTGGTATTGTACCAAACAATGGCACACCATAGGCTAGACAAATGGGCACAATAAATTAAGCATCTTAAAGTTTGTCAGAAAATAATCCATACGAATTATTTTAATAGGCATTATTTTACGTGTCTTCTGATGTTAAGACATATGATGAGACACAGAAAATAATGTAAAATGTCAACAATTTTGTATTTCTCGGTTGCTAATGGGTTTTCTTTGTGTTATTCTTGAGTCGTTCTCTAGGTAGTTTTGACATTTGCTGATGTCTTTTTAGGGAGAAGAAACGGTGTGAGGAAATGTGTGTAGGAATGATTCATTTGTACAATAACATATCTGACCACTCTCCCAGACAGATCAGTGCATTTTATCGGAAGTGGGAATGGAGATCTGGAAGCCCTCTTGGAAGAGCTGGCCCTAGAAAGGCAAATATTGATCGCTGGGCCAGCAAATGAAAAAGGGCTCATGTGCCTTAGGGTTATGCCAGCAATGGTATAGGAACCTGATAATTTCAGTCCTGAAAGAAAAGGTGACTGCTATCCTGTGATATTCCAACTGGAACCGCAGCCTACTAAACAACCCTGCTTAGTATTGTGCCCTGCATATATGTGTTATTCCTAGCAGGGGGTAGGTGTGTGACTCAGCTTTCCATCACTGTGACAAAATGCCCAAGACAATGAGATTTTCTGATTTCTTCAGTGGTTTCAGTGTACGGTCCCTTGGGGAGCACAGAGCAGGGGAGGTTTGTTCACTTCAGGGAACCTGGGAAACAAAGACGGAAAGGAAGGTCCTGGAGTCCTAATGTCCCTTTTGAGGACACACCCTGAATGACCTAGTTTCTTCCCATGAAGCCCCACCTCCTACAGGTTCCAGCTCCTCCCACAGCACCAAAGGCTGGCAAGCAAGCCTTTACCATGTGGACCTTGGTGGAGCACTGAAGACCCAAACCTCAGCAGGAGAATCACCTCTGCTTGCATCAGGATGCAAAAATATTCTCAGGTCGAATATAGCTCTTTACCTGACTTGCCTATATGACTTGGTGAAAACAAAGCCCACAGGAAGAGCATTTTTCTGGAAGGCTATAAAGGGGGAAGGGACAAGAAAGATGGAAAGAAAGGTCTCTTATGAAAAGACTTACTTTCTTCAAAACCCTTAACATTTAAAATACCAGATCTTATAATCGTTCACATGATAGAAACAAATCTTCTCATGCATACAACCCCAGGCAGTTCCACACTGCAGGCACCTGCCCCAGTAGACTGTGTCTTCAACACACATAAAACAACTTGGAATCTGTTAATATTTTTCAGTCTGGTGGCTGTGTGGAGGTGGACAAGCATATTTTTTTGGTTATTCTATGTACCACATTTATAGTATTTGTTTTCAAAAACCAAGCAGCTCCCTAAGACTGGGACTCATTGAATTGGCAATAGTAGTATTAGAAAAAAAAATATCTAACCTGGTCCCCAAAAATGTCTTAACCTAGAAAATTAAGGCTGCATGTGGTTACTCTGAACATCCAGGAATCAAAGAATCAGGGATATTTGAGCCACTTTATTTGACAAAATTACTTATTAACTACTAAATTAAAATCTTAAAGGCAAATTGGTAATCAATTTGATTTGTTTAATAAAGTAAACAACAAGAATAAAATAGCGAAGTCTGGGTTAAAAGGGAAAGTTACATTTCAGGAAGAGAGGTCTTCCCATCTGAAGTTACTAGAGTATGCTATGACTACCTTACTAGCAAATCTTATTTGAGAAGAAAATACAGGAACTGAAGAAAATGTAAAAGTGTCAGAAGTGAATTTATATAAAGATAGAAGTCAAGCCCTTCCTCCACTAAAAAATAGGTCTGTTCTAGAAAATAGCAAATCTCAAACTAAATGTAGTAGATATATTGCCTTTTGTTTATATAAAAGCATTATTTTTACATAGTCTCTAGAGGAATAGATTTTGCTTTCACACCTGTCGACATTTTTATTAAAACCTTTTTCTTTTGCCTCTAAGTGACTGAATAATTGTTACCCTCTGTCAGAACATTCCAGAGTTCTCATACTGAACTGAAATGTGTTCCTTCATTAAGCTGGGGGAGGCTCTTCAGTAAAAACAACTCATGTAGAAAGGATTGCATTCCCGACTTTGTCTACAGGAGCTCTCTGCATTAGAAGAGTCCTGGTATTTGACAGTTTAACAATGGTTTGTCATCTCCAAGGTGCCAGGATTGCCAATTAACTTGTAACCTTAGAGATGGGCTGAATGGGAAAGCTTCTGTCTGATGGTCCATGAGGGTCAGTGCTGCTAGCTTCTGATTTGGAGAGAGAGCGGTCCTGTTGACTGATACGCCCATCTTGCCCAAAACTCAGGGCAACAGAGGTTTCTCAGGTCAGAATTTAAGAATATCAAGCTGCTTAAAATATTTTGCTTTTAATTTTGTTTCCTAAGGTATTTTTCTTTGTAGCTACTTATTTTCCCTAGTCCTGTTTGACTTACAAGTAAATCTTGTAGGAAAAAAAGTCTTATGCTCCTTCCCAGAATTTTACCTGAGGCTACCAAGCAGCTGCTTTAGAAGCTGTTCTTTTTCAAGCCTTTTTGAATGTTTGAATGTTGTCAGATATGAAATTCATTGTTAGTCATTTCCTCTTCACAACACTAAACTTACAAAGCTAAAATATGGTTGCAAAACCTAAAGACAAAGTTTCTTAAATATACAATAAATGGAATCAAATGTATTTTACTCTAAATACAAAAAGTACTTTTATAAGGAAAAATGCAAATGCAGGAGTCAGACTAGATGAATATTTTGTGCATTAGAAACAGGCACTAAAAGACTTAAAGATAAGCACTCTGAACACTGATTGCTGTTTTTGCTGGGTGCCATTGAGTCAGATCTGACTCATGGTGACCCTATGTACAACAGAATGAAACACTACTCAACACCATGCTATGCACACAATCCTTATATGCTTCAGCCCATTGCTGCAGACACTATGTTTCTTCTCATTTTGAGTGGTGCCACATCAGCAAAAGGAGGTTCCAGGAGCTTTGCCTCATTCCTGTCATTAAGGTTGACCCTACTTTGAGGAGGTACCTCTTCTCCATTCATTTCTTGAATGTGTTCCAACCTGGGGGGATCATTTTCCACCACTATATTTGACAGTGCTTCTCTGCTATTCCTAGGGTTTTCAATGGCTAATTGTTTTGGGAGTGGGATGCCAGGTCCTTCTCGCTAGTCTGTCTTACTCTGAAAGCTCAGCTGAAACCTTTCTTTCATGGGTGTCCTTGCTGATATCTGAAATACAAGTGACAAAGTTGTCAGCATCATAGCAATATGCAAGCCCCAACAGCATGACAACCTGAGAAACACATAGAGTCTGATTAGACAAATTCATATCCTGGATCTGTTGTCTAATGTCACCTATCTTCAGCAATTAGCAGAACTTACTTTAAACTCAGTGGTACCATCAGGGAAATAGGGATGATATCAGCTACATCATCAGGTTGTTAGGTAACATTTGTAAATTATAAATTATTATAAATCATCTGACTGTATATTTGTGTTTTTATGCTCACTTTTAAAACATAAACTAGAACATTTAGTTTAGTCTTAGTTTACAGAAAAGTTGCAGAGGTGGCTCAGAGTTCCCATATACTCTACATACAGTTTCCATTTTTATTAACATACGATGCTACATTTGTCACAACTAATAAACCAGTACTGGTGTGTTATTATAAATTCCATACTTTATTCAGATTTTGTTGGCTTCTACCTGATATAATTTTTTGTTCCAAGATCCCATTTGAGATATTGTATTTTACTCAGTTATTGTTTTTTCTCATTCTCTCTATGATGTGACATCCACAATGGCAGTTTTGAGAGGTATGGGGCTGGTATTTTGCAGACAGTCTTTCAATTGGGATTTGTCTGTATTTCTCATGACTATCCTGTAGGTAAAGTTTCTTGGGAGAAAAGCCAAAGAGGAGAAGAGTCTTTCTCGTGGTACCATATCTAGCATACACACTGTACATATGACTTGTTGTTGTTAATGTTGACTCTGATACTTGGCTGAGGTTGTATCTGTCAGAATTTCCTCTGTGAATTTTTCTCCACTCTGTCCTTTTCTGGAACAAAGTCGTTATGTTCAGTTCACTCACTCTTAAGGGGGGGGGAGGTAGGCTTTTCTTCTGTGGAAGGGGAATTCTGCGATAGTTATTTGCAACTTACTTGTACAGGAAATTTATTTCTTCTCTCTCATATATTTATTTCTCAGTAATCTATTTATATCTATCTATATCTAAAGCTGAGCTGGGATTTAGCTCAGTTGGTAGAGCACTGCACTGCAGTCTCTGAGGTCCCGAGTTCAATTCCCAGCACCACAAAAATGGGAGAAGGACCTGGCAATCCACTCCCAAGGCAATCCCGAAACAGTCAGCCATTGAAAACCCTATGAGGGTCGCTATGAGTCAGATACCAACTCAACAGCACCTAACAACCACAACATATCTGAAGCTAGGCTGGAGTTTAGCTCAGTTGGTAGAGTGCTGCTCCACACGTTCTTAGGACCCAGGTTCAATCCCCAGCACTGCAAAAATGGGAGAAGGATGTGGCAACCCACTCCCAAAGCAATCCTGAAACATTTACCCATAGAAAACCCTATGGGGGTCACTATGAGTTGCACCCAACTCAACAGCACCTAAGAACAATAAAAACAAAATACTTATAGCTATACTGATATCTGTTTATCTATCTATCTTTCTATCTATTTGGAGAATATCCTGGAGAAAGACATCATGTTTGGGAGAGTGGCAATTCAATCAAAAAAAAGGAAAACCCTCCCAAAATATGGATTGACACAGTTCTCGAAACAATGAGCTTAAACATAAATAAGATCATGTGCCTGGCACAGAATGGGGAAGTGCTTGGTTCCATCGTACTTAGGGTCTCTGTGAGTAGGACTCAACTTGATGGTACCTAACAACATAAACAGCAACAGCAACATCTGTCTATCTATCCATGTATCCACAAGCAAATATACAAGTGAATACTTATTTTATGTTGTTGCTGTTAGGTGGTGTCAAGTCTGACTCATGGTGACCCTACATACAACAGGGGAAACACTTGTCAATGCTTCTCTGCTATTCATAGGGTTTTCAATGGCAGATTGATTTTTGGGAATGGGATGTCGAATCTTTCTCCCAAGCCTATAGTATCTGATGTTCCCAGGCGGTCTCCCATCCAAATACTACCCAGGCTTGACCCTGCTTAGCTTCTGGGATCTGACAGGAACAGGTGCCACAATGGTACAGCTACAGGCACTTGTTTTATACTGTGGTTATATTGTACTAACTTCATTATTTTGTTGATTACATTATTCTATCTTTTGCCAGATTTCAGATGGCTACTATGTGCCTGCAGCATAATCCCATCCCTTTATTTTTAGAGTACTTCCTTGTTTTCTGGCAAGACAAGACACTTGTTATCCAAATGTAGCCATAATTCAGTACTTGCTATTGCCACTTTGGTTGCACTTAAGTATTTTCTCTTCTGATGTACACTGTCTCTTCAGAGGGAAAGTGAAGAAAGATGAAACTCAAGATCGTTGGACTCATTGAGGACAGAATTCAAATACTAGTCTAACTCTCCTCATCTGACCTTGACCAAATTACCTCTGGCTTCTTAATCTCAAGTATATCAAATTCCCTTCACCAGTTTGGGACATGAATAGAACTAGTTGTGATGAGATATCAAGGTTAGTTTGTGAATTCCTTCACTAAAATTTCCTCTGAAGAATAAACTGAAAGACATTCATGAATTTGAAAATGATTGAACTACTGATGAGTTCTAAACTCTGACTTACTTAAATAGAAGTATGAACAGCTAATTCTGTGGGAAACTATTTAAAAATCTAGATTAAATCCAAAGAAATTATTGATCCTAACTGTAGATAGTACTTGTGTAAACACATAAATAAGAATAAAATATTGCAGATAAAATTCCCAACAGGGAAAGATGCATGCTTGCCATTAGTGATGATGTGACAGTTCAGAGAAGGTAGGATATGAGCGTCCTATGCCAATATTATCCACAAACTTTGGTTTGACATCGACCATGTCATTTCTATTCTCTCTTTTAATTTACTCAGATATAAAACAAAGATGCTATATCGTGACCTGACATCTCTTTGAATGGGAATTCACAAGTTTTTATGAGCTAATGATTCAATGTAATATGAATTGCCAAGCTGAAGTAATATTCGGTGATGACAGTCTTCACTGGGCTTATGGTAAGTAAAGGGAACACTGTAAGATCTTATTCTACTTTAACTCCTGTTGATGCAAATATTACTCAATTTACATGGCAAACTGCTTTTTATACTCTCCTTCTACTACACAACGTTTATTGTTCAAAGCTTTAAAAAAACTTTATATTTCCAATCCTACAATTGAAATTCATACAGTTACCATTTTTTTAGTCTCTAGTGTTAGTATAGTCAGATCCTTAAGCATGTTTAATATAAAACACAGCAATTCACATCCATGTGCTGTTGACAAAGTTTGAATAGAGGAATTATCCATCAACTAGTATTTCATTAACTCAAGATAGATTTATTGAGAACTTAATAAATACCCAACTGGCACTGTTCCAAGTACTAAGTATGTGGCAGAGAAGGAAGATGAGAAAAATCTGTGCTTTAATGGAACTGCACTATTAGGGTAAACAAAAATAATTACAGCAGGTTTTACATGGTAATAAATGCTGAATGTAGAGAGAACAGCGAGTAGATAGAGACTGTTAGTGCTTGGGGAGAGGCTGTGTTAGTTACTTCTGCATCTCTGTGATGAAATTCCTGATATAAACATCTTAAGAGAGGAAAGGATTATTTTGGCTCACCGTTTCAGAGAGTTCAGTCCATTGTGGTGGGGAAGTCATGATGGAACAGTTCACATAATGGCAGAGAGAGAGAGAGAGAGAGAGAGAGAGAGAGAGAGAGAGAGAGAGAGGCAAAGCATGAAGAATAATACATCTCCAAAGACCTGCCCCCAGTGATCTCATTCCCTCAGCTGGGCTCCAAATCCTAAAATTTTCAGAACCCCCCAAAATTGCACCATCACTCTGGGGACTAAGTTTTACCTTGTGAGTCTACGGGTAATATTTCATATGCAAACAATAACAGAGATGGACTTTTCAGAGTCCTAATGGGAGTGTTGAAGCATCAAAATTGCATAGAAAGCACCATGGATTTATCACATGATACATAGACCATCTCTGCCTTGCTACCAATATTTTTTTTAAATATACAGATTGGAACTTATAATTTATTCACTTCAAAATCCTGTTGATTTTTCATTGCTCACAGATCCCTTACATTGAGGATCAGCTTCATGGGAGAACTAATTGTGCAGTTGCAGAGTCCTACACTTAAAAGGGTAGCGTATTTGATCTACTGCTGTTGCCAAATTGAACTTCCTTTTTCCCCCTTTATTGGTAAATGACGGTGGGATACAGAGTAATACAGCATCGGCTTTTTCTACTGTACAACTATTACATCAGTTTTGGTTATATTTTTATCAACTTACCAAGTTTATGGAGCTTTACAACTAATGTGTAGTAAAACTCAAATGCATATTTGGGTTATGTTCCTCTATTTTTCCAATGTACTCATGAAGTTGTGTTATTTACATTGAGATTATCCTCTCCCCCTTTATCCCTCTACATTTTTCTCCTCCCCATCCCACCTTCCACAATTTTGCTTCCTTCTGCTAGTTCCCCCCCGCCTTCATTCTACTCTTTATATTGGCCCTTCTTTGCTAAGTTTAATTGTGCATTTTTAATATATCAACTTATGTATAGGATTTTTTCTTCCTTTAAGTAAGATTCAGCTCCCACATATGAGTGAGTACATATGGTATTTCTCTTTGTGAGCTTGTGTTTTTTCACTTAAGATGACATTCTCCAGTTCTATCCATTTTGCTGCAAATGACATTATTTCATTTCTCAATTGCTAAGTAGTATTACATTGTATACATGTACCATAATTTTTAGTAGATATTTTATTTACTTATTTTTATTTTGAGACAAGGTCTTGCTAAATTGCACAGGCTACTTCTGGCCTCAATCTGTGATTCTCTTGCCTCACTCTCCCAAAGCACAGAGATTACAGGTGCACCCTAAGGTGCCCAGCTGAGGTATATATTCATAAAGTTTGTTATATTAACCTTATTGACTACTATTTATGAGTCTTTTCATTTGTTATGGGAGTTTGAATTAGCTACCCTCTGGTGTCATTTTCTTACTCCAATGCATATTTATTCCCATTAATCCTTTTTTATGCTGTATATTCTAGGCCTAACAATATGAATGCACACCTATGTTTTATACAATTGATTTTTTATTTTCTTTTAAAAAAAGAATTTTGCCTTGTCTTGGATTTTCAGTGATTTTACTATGATGTGTCATGTGGAGCTCTCTTTCTTTTCTTCTCTTTTTGTCTTTTCTTCTTCTTTTTTTTTTTTTTCTAGTACTAGAGGTTGAGCCCGGGCCTTGTGCATGCTAGGCAAGTGCTCTACACTAAGTTGCACACACAGCCCCTTTTTTTTCTTTATTTTGAGACTGACTCTCGCCAAGTTGTGCAGACTACCTCTGGCCTCACACTCACCATCCCCCTGCCTCAAGCTTGGAGTCAGTGGACCCACAGGTATAAGCCACTTTCTGGGCTTAATCTGTATTTTGACCTAATGAAACAAGAAGAGAACAGTATCCACCTAGGGAGGCTATACCGATAATAGAGTTCAAAATCTCTTCCCGCTTTATACTTACCTCAGGCTATACAGTGTCCTGAAAGAATTCATTATGAGAAAAATGTCAATCACAGCTTCAAATAATGTGCTTTAATATCCAATATTAATGTAATTTCATAATGTACTTGGGAAGGAAATAATGGGAAAGCAAACTGGCAGAAGAGACTTCATCTTTGTTTCAAAATCTTTTTCTTCTTATCAAAAAAGTTTAAAACAGTTTACTACAAATATACTTAAACTATGCCTTTTTTCAGCTTTCAGGTGAAATGCAGCCCTTTGACTATGAGAAGAGGTCAGTAATCATGGCATCTTCTGTTCAAAGTCCTTGGAACAATCCCTGCCTGTAAGAAGAGCCCCTCCTTCATACCCCACTGGTGAGCCTCAGAAGAAGTTACTTTCAAGCCCAGGAGATTTCTCCTACAGTCATGCATTCTTTAACATCTGGTTTATTAGCAAAACTCAGCCATCTGGCTTTCCTTAGGTCCTCAAGCGCCAACGTGTTGTATTCCCCAGCTACATAAATGCCGTCTGTACTGTCTACAAGGGCCACGAGGAACTGTTCTGGTACAGGAAGTGCTGCAGGAACAACGAAGGGACTATTGGCCCCCTATCCCACATTAGAAAATAGGCAGTTTTAATTGCTGTCTCTGCTACATGACTTCCCAGGATAGGGGCTGGATGCACATCTTCCTCTATGGGCTGATTAGCTAGTGCAGTCTGCCCTGCCTTAGGCACTCAGGGGGTAAGGCCACGCTCCTGGTAACCAGTGCTCTGCGGCAGAGGATCCCCTCTACCGGGCAGCAGACCATCCAGTCCCCTGGCTGCCTGGTCTCCCTTGGCTCATGCGCAGGGGAGAGAGATGCACTAAGGCCTCCTCTGCTGCTGCTGCCCACCACAGCAGCTGCCAGGGACTCAGAAGGAAGCAGGAGGTCAGGCCCCCCCTGGCCAGCTATGGCCAGGCTCCCCCACGGCTGCCTTGTTCACCAGGAGCTGGGCAAAAGTCCTGGGCAGCAATTCTCCTGCAGGGTGGCAACAACCACGTGGGCAGGAGGTGAGTTCATCTTTCCTTCCTTCCTTCCTTTCTTCCTTCCTTCCTTCCTTCTTTCCTTCCTTCATTCCTTCCCTTCCTCCCTCCCTCCCTCCCTATCTTCCCTCCTTTCCCTCTTTCCTCCTTTCCTCCCTCTGTCCCTGCTACCTTTCTTTTCTTCCTTCCTTCCCTCCCTCTCTCCTTCCTTCCTTCCTTTCTTCCTTCCTTCCTTCTTTGCACTAATGATAGAACCTGGGACCTTGCCTATGCTAGGCTAGTGCTCTACCACTAGACTGCAATTCCAGCCTTTTTTTACAAATTCTATTTTTAGTGGAGTCTCACTAAGTTGTGCCGGCTGTCTCTACCTTGAACTCATGCTCTTCCTCAAACTAGTGACCATCTTGATTCAGCTTGACAAGTAACTGGAATTATGGTTAGGCACTACAGTGCTCCACAGAAAGTAGGCTTTCCAACCAAAATAATGGGGACCAGGCGATTCTATATCCATGTGAACCAAATTAAGAATCCATCATACAGCTGGGCGTAGTGGTACATGCCTGTAATTCCAGAGACTTTGGAGGTAGAAGCAGGAGGACCACAAGTTTGAGAACAGAGGCAGCTTACATAATTTAGCGAGACCCTGTCTCATAATAAAAATTTTAAAATGGGCTAGGAGTACAGTTCAGTGGTAGACCGCTTGCAAAGTACGCACAGGGCCCTGGGTTTAACCTCTCAGTATTGTCAAAAAATGCATAAAAGAAGACTTCTGAAATGGAAACCTGAGTTGCTCCATGGACCCTCTCTCCAATAAAACAATCATGATCAGTTTAGAAAAGAACATAGATAGATAAGAGGGGGGAGACAAACAGTTTCTCTCTAGAAACTGTCCTAATGGCATATAGCAAGTAGAGAATCATTTATTCAGGAAAATAAGCCCAGAAGAACTGTGAGAGTCCATACCATTTGAGCCAGGAACTCTTCAATGCCTCCCTCCTCCCAGCCCAGCCTAAGGCTCTACTTAGTCCACTGAGCACCAAACAGTCCCAGAGAACTCAGAGGTCCCTCTGCCTCTCTGGGAAGGTGGAAAGACCTGAGCTACTGCCCTGTGGCTGGGGCAACTATGTCTCCAGGGAGTTGCCAGTGCCCCACCTTGCTCGGGCCACTGGCCCAATAGGAAGCCCTCTATGTCCAGGCATCAGAATTCTAGCTGACTTTGAGTGACAAAATGAAGAAAAAATGAAACAAATAAACAAAAGCTTGTAAGAGACTATTACTTACAAGTAACTAAACTTTGCCTGCAGCCCTACCACTGTGGTGTTTGATCCCGTCAGATCTCAGAACCTAAGTAGGGTTGGGCCTGGTTAGTACTTTGGTGGGAGACTGCCTGGGAACACCAGGTGCTGTAGGCTTGGGAAAAGGACCTGGCAGCCCACTCCCAAAAAACAATCAGCCATTGAAAACCCTATGAATAGCAGAGAAAGCACTAACAATAGTATTTCATCTGTTGTAAGTAGGGTTGCTAGGAGTCGGATACTGACTCAACGGCGCCTAACAACATATAAACTTTCATTTGGTTTTAGTTAATTAACTGACATACTGATACACTGTGTAGCAATTTTAACAGTACTTTTATCCCTTTTGAGATGGGAGGTGAAGATGTTTTTCACTTACTAATATTAGCTTTTGAATTCCCTTAGGACCTGGGGTCTATGTACTTGGAGCTCAAGAACAGTGTCTTACATGGACACATTTATGACATGGCTTCTCTGCCTGCTCTGCCTGCCCATGCCAGCAGTGGTGCAGTTAGAGAACTGTTTCCTTTGGCTGTGGGTGGCAGAGGCCGTTCTTTCTCCCCAGGGCTGGAAACATGCCATGTTATGGAACCTGCACGGCTTCATAGTTTTCCTCTGTTCCCATCTAATGTTTAGTACAGGTCAGATGAGACCTTTGTGATCCAATTCATTAGAAGTAAGATAAACCCTCCTTCAGTTTCTTATTCATTTTAATTCCAGTACCAACTAACCTCAGCACAAACATAAACAGGGTTGGTCAAATTGTTTTGCAAAATCTTAACTGGCAATATCTTCCTTTCTTACCACAAATAGCTAGATTTCTAAATATCCCAATCTTTTATTTCTAGTAAAATATTTGTTCCCTCAAAATCCTAGCCCATTACTTCTCGACCAATACAGATATGTTAATCCCTCCTACCATTATCCAGTAGACAAAAATATTCAGAGCCTGTCGAGAAGGCCCATGCCTGTAATCCCAGCAACTCTGGAGGCAGAGGCAGGAGGATCACAAGTTCAAGACCAGAGGCAGTCCGCATAATTTAGCAACACCCAGTCTCAAATAAAGTAAAAAAATGGGCTGGGGGTGCAGCTCAGTGGAATAGCACTTGCAAAGCATGTAAGCGCAAGGCCCAGGGTTCAACCTCCTGTACTACCAAAAAAAAAAAAAAAGGATATTCATAAATGGCCTTTTTGCCAGATAGTGAAAGATGGCCTATGAGAAAGATATTATTTGTTATTCCTAAAGCCATTCCTTCCCACTAGCTATTTGGGGACATTACCCTCTTACATAGCTCTTGTATGTTTTACCTCCATCACTCTTTCCAATCTTTGTCTTCAATGGAACTACTTGCTCAAATATCTCTACTATTCAAAATGGTGCCTCTATTTTCCTCATCATTTTTTCTCTCCTTCCTGGTGAATCACTAGTGGGGAGGTAACCTACCTGAACTTACTTTCAACACGCCATCATCCAGCGTGAAGGAGTGTATATTCACCACCCAACTTGCATTCTGACCCAGGCTTCTCTGGGAAACTTTTGTCCTATTCCTTAATTCTTTGTAACTGTTGTTTCTTTTTGTTTCCATAGCATCCTGTGGTTACTTGAAACACACCAGTTATGATTTGGTTGTCTTTGTGTTCTTTTTTCATTGTAAGTCTACTAAAGATGGTGGTGAATCATCTGTATTTCCAGCCTCCCAAAGTCCATGTGTGTATTTAATACAAAAGAGGTGAGATACCCATGTACATGTTCAAGTATATGCTTCATTTAGGGCATGTGATGCTCGCATTCAGGTGCGCGTGCACACACACACACACACACGAATTGAGGCATGTTGGCCAACAGTAACTTCAATGTGGTGTATTCCTGTATGTAAATTTTCTTTGGACCACACCTATTTCCCATATACCTAAACAATTTCTACTTCTAATGTCCCAACTAAGGAGTTTATACTGACCTTCCTAGAATTTCCTGGGGCTGGGGTTTAGCTCAGTTGATAGAGTGCTGCTCTGCACTCTCTGAGGATCTTGGTTTGATTCCCAGCACTACAAAAAACAGGAGAAGGATGTGGCAATCCACTCTCAAGGCAATCTGAAGAAATCAGCCATTGAAAACCCTTTGAGTTGGACCCCAGCTCGACTTCATCTAACAACAACAACAACAGAGTCTCCCACTTCCTAGCTTTTTTTTCCCTGTAATATACATTTGTCTGGTATGGTATTAAAGAGTGTACATTTTGAGTTGAGTGCCGCGGCACATGCCTGTAAGTCTAGCCACTCAGGAGGCTGAGACAAGAGGATCATGAGTTCAAGGCTAGAAGCAGCCTACACACATTAGCAAGACCTTGTCTTTAAATAAAAAATAAAAATGAGGCAATGAGTGCAGCTCAGTGATAGAGAATAGCCAAGCATGTGAACGGCCCTGGGTTCAACCCTTTAGTACTGCCAATAAACTAAACTAAACTAAAATAAAATAAAATAAAAAGTGCACACTTTAATTCTACTGTGACTTCCATCTAGTAAAAGCATATGGATATTCCAGGTAGGTTAAATATGATCTGCATAGATGTGTCCCTGCTATTCTTGTTCTGATTTTATAAGTTGCTGACCTTTGATTCAATTAGCTCTTGGAATACTATCTTTAATATTTAAAATATTTGCTTATTTTTCAGTTTTTTATGGGTTCTCCAGAAGCAGATGCCAAGATGGGATTGAGGGTGTGAGATGTCTGCCAGGTATCAGAGCCTAAGGGAAGGCAGAGAAAGGAGAAATGGAAAATGAAACAGTCCATCTGCAATGAAGGTGGGACCAGAGCCCCTACCAGCCCCACAGGACAATCAGCAGTGAGTGCTCCCATCTCAATAGCCTTGCTGGGCCACCTGATGCTGGAGCCAGACTTCTGGAGAATACCTCTTCACAGCTGGACATCCTCAGGAGCTGAGAGCTGGAGGCGATGGCCCTTTGCTGAGAGGAACCTGAGAAGCGCATCTTCTCTGGGCTGCACTATCTACGCATGCGTGCACGCGTGTCTGTGAGAGCGAAGCTGCCAGTTCTACAAAACTAAAGGAAAACAGGCTGGTGAGTGCAGTGCTCACAAAGGACATCTGTGAGCTGTGCTTGGGGCCTGATGGAGCCCCCATGCCATCTCGTAACACTCTCCCTCTCTGTCCTTTGTTGGTTACATCAGTGCCCTCGGAAGCTTTCAGATGACTTGCTGCGGCTTAACGGGGACAAAACAACTGCAATCCAGAACTCACCATTTTGCTGCTGGCCACAGATGGCACGGGGAACCAGCCCCAGCTTCGTTTCACCCATGTATGCGAAGGATCGACATGGTTGACGCTCTGGAATGAAAGACAGTGACTTGTTTTCGGAATTAAATCCACTGTTTCAAGACAGAAAGTTCAACATTATTTACCAATGTTATCCTTTGCATTCTATGAGAAGGACAAGTGGCTAGAAAGTGACTGTTGTATTGTTTAGATTTCAGTTATTATTAACACTCACTATTTTATTTTAAGGTTTAGGTTCAGCCATTAAAAAGTTGTGTGAAAATTACCTATCTCCTTCACAGATCAGATGGTCTTTCATTAACAGTTGTAATCAGGCACAATATTAATGCATCATGAAATTGATAGTGTTGAATATCAATAGAAAAAGGTATATTCTTGGAATAGTACATTTGCAATATCTTTGGGAGTAGCAAAATTCATTTTGTTTCATTGTTGTCACTGTTAATTACATTAGACTCAAAAACTAAACCTTCATGTACCTTATGAACATGTCAATATTATATTCACTTTCAGGATTGGTGAAGAGAGAAATCTTAAGTAATTGGATTTCTTTATTTATTTTTGATCTCCACAATTTTATTTTTTGATTATTCAAGACATTAATTGCAAATACAGAATTCTTTCTTCCAGAAGACTGTCTAAATTTTTCTTAGTATTTTGTTTATACATATTAGTGGGATACAAAGTAATAAGTCAGTTGATATATCAATTATGTAACTATCAAATCAGTATTGCTTATACTTCCATCTCCTCATTTTAGAGAACAAAATAAACAAAAATACCTCAAAAAACTAAGAATTTTAAAGAACATATAATGACAGTTGTACACAACCTTGGGTTATACTCTGATATTTTTCCTTTGCTTTTTCTGTTTTTTCACTGTAAATTTTTTATTGATAAATTTAATGTCCAACTTGATGGGTCTCATTATTATATTTCTACACACACATTTCATTGTACATTGCTCATGTTCACTTCCCACCTACTCTCTCATGACTCTCCTTCTGAGCCCTTCCCCCACCTACCAATGGTCTCCTTTCTACTTGCTTACCTTATTTCTTAGTATAACTTTATAAGTAGGGGCTGGGGATTAGGTCAAGTGATAGAGTGCTCTATGCACTCTAAAGCCCTGGGTTCAATCCCCAGCACCGCAAAAATCAGAGAACTTGGCAACCCACTCTCCAAGCAATCCCTAAACAATCCACCACTGAAAACCCTATGCATAGCAGAGAAGCACTGACATAGTGTCTGGCATGGCACAGTGTGGAGGAGTGTTTTGTTCTGTTGTACATAGGGTCATTATGCATTGGACTCGAATCCATGGCACCTAACTGTTGGGGATTTTTAAAATTATATTTCTCAACTAGGGTCCCTCATGACAGCCTGAGGGGCTGACCCCTAGTTGACCCCAGGCCTCATCTCACTCACTCAAACCAGCCCCTCCCATCGAGTGAGCAAAGATGGCCCCTGGCCAGCCTGACCTGCCCTAACCACCTTACTTTTGATTGGCTCCCCTCAGCAGTTTCAGGTAATAACTGTCCCCACCTGGCAGGTATGTCAGTTTACCCACTGTATCTGTCAGGTGTGTGCTCTGATTGGCTGAATCCCACCATGTGACCCCTCCAGGACCCTATAAAAGCAGGGCTCCTGGACCCCATCTTGACCCTACTGAACCTCATCCTTTGATCTTCACCTCTCCGACCGTCTCCTGGACCAGCGCTCCCTACTCCAGCAAGACCTTCTAGCAAGCCGGCGAGATCAAGCCCAGGGGTCCCAAAGAGCCAAAGGCATCTAGCAAGCCATGAAGAGCCTCCTAATTCCTCCCATCCTTGGGAAGGAGGGAGGTAAAGAAGGTGAGCCGTGAGAGTCAAAACCATCAGACCTCCACAGAACACCAGCGGCTGTGGCAGTGCCTTTAAGGCTGAGCTATACCAGCACTTATCCTAGACCCAGCACTTAAAGGGATAGAGCTCTGCTCTATAGGGGCTGCTTGCTCCTTGCTCTCCATCAGGGGAGCATCCCAATAAACCTTACCTACCCTTGTTTTACCATCAGAAGGTCTTCCGAGGTCCTTCTTTATGCCACCGACCACATTGTTATGTTGAGGGTTTGACCCTAATCTTAGCCAAGCCAGAGCTAAAACCCCAACACCTAACAACAACAACAACAACATCTATATAAGTCCATCCGGATTTCATTTTAAAGGGTACTTAATAGAAATAAAACACTCACTTGCTAACGGACAAAACTAACAACAGTAACTGTCTTGTAAACTCCAGTTGGTCATTCCATATGCTGACAGACACCGCTGGTCTCTATTGGGCTTATGTGAGTCATCCTGGATAATATGCTAAAGGCTCTGCATAAAGTGTTTTCAAGAGTCCTGTCATCCTGTTGTTTTCTCTTAAAAATGGAGCTAGTGGTGGGTAATTAGGGGAAGCACATCCCCTAGAGTAATGGAAATAGCAAAAATAACACTATTCATTTGGATAATAGTTTTGTGTTCCTCTGGGAAAGTGAATTCCATAAGAAACAATAACCAAATATCGTAGAGATGATCATATAGCAGATGTTGTATTGATTTCCATCCAACTGAAATACTCATAGTGTGTCATGCAAATTACCACAAAAAACTTCCTGTCCCTAACAGAGCTATTAAATCTTGATAAATTTTATCCTCAGATTTTTGACTACTACCCAAAGGAAATCTCACAGATGAATAAAGGTGCTTAATTTTGGAGAGTTGTCACTGAGCTGAAAACTAGAGTGTGAGCTCAACATTTAAAGAGCCCAAGCCCAATGTTTTCTAATATAATTTCTTCGAGACATCTTCTTAAATCCTGATATTTTCTTATATACTTTTGCTACTTCTCTTAAATATTACCCACATCTAATGAACTGTCAACTCAGAATAATTCATCTATTAAAATTATCTCAAGTTTACCCTACCTCACCATTTTAGTTCCTTGTTACTGTATTTTATTTTATAGTGCTAACAATAAGGTTTTCGGGGGTCTGTTTCCTCTGGTGCCCCATGGTGAAGCATCACATATGAGTTATGAATCATTTAATGGCACTCCCACTGCCTGTCTAATTCTATTCTGAGGCTGTTATGGCTGAATTGTGTCTCTACAAAATTTATGTGTCGAAGTACTAATGCTAAGTACCTCACACTGTAACTGTATTTGGAGGCAGTTTTTGAGCCAATAGAATGGGGTCATTAGAGTGAGCCTAATTCACCGTGACTGTGTCCTTCTGAGGAGAGGGATATGGGACACAGTACATGTGAAGACACAGGGAGAAGAAGACCTCTCAGAAAAATAACCCTGCCTGTCAGGGTGCCCGAACCCCAACACTGTGGGGTACTGGTGAGGTGCAGGGGACGGAGTCAAGAATGGTAGGCCTTGGGATGCCTTTAGAAGCACAGCTCTCTTTATTGCACAGTGCTTAAAAGTGCTGCAGTTCAAAGTGTTACACAGCTCTTAAGGGCTACACAGCTCTGAGGGTTGCTTTCTGTGATGGTGGGCTCTGATGATCTCTGCTCCAGTCAGGCAATGGTGTGGACTCCATGATGACAGGCAGTCTTCTCTCTTGATCTGGGGATGGTGTGGACTGTCTGCTTTGCAATGGCAACATCATCCGAGTGGCAAGCAAAATCCACTTACATAGTCTCTAGGTACCCGCCCCAAGATGGCCACCAATCAATCAGGGGTGGCTCAAGGGGCTGCGCTCAACCAATCAGGAGTGACATTCAAATATATGGTGAGACAGGATGTCACTTCCTGGCCAATCAGGGGATGTTTTTTAATAGCCTATCTGGAGGCAGGGTGAGGATCAGGAGTAGCCAATTGGGTGGCAGGGGGCCAGAGAAGGAAGGAGCCATCTTAGTTCACTCGACACGAAGAATTCTCAGATGTGAGACAAAGGTCATTGCAAGCCATCTTGCAGATAGGTGTCAGTCCTCTGAGCATGCTAGATTGGCCCCTATCCCAACCATATTTCCTCTCTATCCCCTGGAGACTCATAGTATTCCCTACACCTGCCTGTGTATTAATCATGGACTTCCTGCTTCCAGAATGGTAAGGAATTAAATTTCTATCAATTCAGCAATTGGCTTATGTAATTTTATCATGGCCATCCTAGCTAGCTGGCTTGCAGGTTGCACTCGTGCATATAGCTTGTGAGACCCAGGATCACGTGCTTCAACCTGATCCCTGCTATGTATCATCTTTACCTCTATTATCACTGTTTTTCTTTTCCTCTTCATTTCTTCCTTTCAAAATATGAATTTACTTTAATGTCTCTCCATCTAGATTAGGCATTGCCTTGTTTTGAGATGTGCCTAAAGCAACATTCATCCTTAGGAAAAACATTTGTACATGTCCTCATGACTCAGTTTTATGGAATTAATATTCACATGAGTGTTACCCTTCCTAAATGTTGTTGTTGTTGTTGTTGTTGTTGTTAGGTGCTGTCAAGTCGTATCCTACACATAGTGACCCACATAAGGTTTTCAATGGCAGATTGTTTCGGGATTGCCTTGGGAGTGGGTTGCCAGGTCCTTCTCCCATTTTTGCAGTGCTGGGAATCGAACTCAGGACCTCAGAGACTGCAGAGCGGCGCTCTACCAACTGAGCTAAATCCCAGCCCTTCTTCCTAAATGTAGTCACTGTGTATTAGTTATCTTTGAGGCCTGATTTTGAGTCTTTACTTTGTGTCCTGGGTTTGCTCAATAAAAGCAAGTTAGGAAAAGCAATCATAGAGGCTGGGGCATTCAAAACCATCTCTAGCTTTGGCATTGCATTGTGGTCCAAAATGTCTCTCCAGGTGCCACTACCTAGAAAGAGGAGAGCTATTCCTACTCCCGGCAAGTACCTGAACTAACTGAAATACAGCAGTCCCTCATCTACATGGACATGTGTTCCACGACCTCAATGGATAGGTAAGAACGGGAATAGCATCAAACCCTGTGAGGTAATGCCCTTGCCATCTTAACTGAGCTCTGATGGATGGTAGCTGTGATGATTGTAGTTAAACATGCAACAATGAAAGTAGCACCAGTTTCTTTTTCTTTTTTCCCAACTTCACATATAGAAGAGTCACTATCCCTTTAGGTCATAGCATCCTCATTATACAATATTTTTTTCTTCCTTACTATGTCAAGGACTTTCATCATTTCAATTAAAGGAAGCACTTTCCCATTTCTTTTTGGAATATCTGAATCCCAGGAACACTACTCTTGTGCTTTGGAGTCATTATTAAGAACATAAGGGTTACTGGGCATGGTGGTGCATGCCTATAATCCCAGCCACTTGGGTAGCAGACCAGAGGCAATCTGTGTAATGTGGCAAGACCCTGCCTCAAAAAGTTATAAAAATGGGCCGAGGTGCAGCTCAGTGGTACTGCAAGCATGAGGCCCTGGGTAAAACCTCCAGTACTAAAAAAAAAAAAAAAAAAAAAAAAAAAAAAAAAAAAAAAAAAAAAAAAAAAAAAAAAAAAAAAAAAAAAAAAAAAAAAAAAAAAAAAAAAAAAAAAAAAAAAAAAAAAAAAAAAAAAAAAAAAAAAAAAAAGAAAAACAAAAGAAAAGAAAAGAAAAGAAAAGAAAAGAAAAGAAGGGTTACTTAACCACATATACTGTGATTACTCCTGTCAGTCTGATAGCTTATGGTTACAAAGTGACTAAAGAGAGGGTAGCATATTCAGATGGAGACCCTGAATGAGCAATGTTTTGCATTCTGGGCAGAACAAAATAGGATGGCAAAATAGTTTATAAAAAGACTCAGAAAGGTGCACTATTTAAAACTTGTAAATTATTCAATTTCTGAAATTTTGTGGTGCTGGGAATCGAACCCAGTATCTCAGAGACTGCGGAGCATTGCTCTACCAATGGAGCTAAATCCCAACCCCAATTTCTGAGATTTTATGTTTAATATTTTCTGATGAAGATTGGGCATCAATAAATCTAACTATGGAAAGCAAAACTGCAGATATGGGGGAACTAGTGTAATCATAAAAGGTAGGACAATCAATACAAAATAGTTTTAATCACTTAAAATTTCTTGAATACTTTTTGGGGAATCTGTATGGAAGATGGCAAGGGAGGAATTAGGTATGTGAGGATGGATAATTTCTTCTGAAACATTACCTTAGAAAAATTGAAAAGTTTTGTTTCACTTGTTGTTGTTGTTATGTGCCGTCAAGCCAGGTCTGACTGACAGCTACCCTACATAGGGTTTTCGAAGGCTGATTGTTTTGGGAGTGGGCTGCTGGGTCCTTCTCCTATTTCTTGTGGTGCTGAGGATTGAACCCAGAGCCTCAGAGCATTCAGAACAAGCATTCAACCAAATGAGCTAAACCCCAGCCCTTGTTTCACTTAGAAGAACACTATGTTCCTCTTGTCTAGACCCATACTTAGAGACAGACCAACGAATAGAATTTATCATGTCTACTTGAGCACATCTCTAAAATTCATCCAATTACTTTCTCTAAGGTCTTGCATATGCCAGCACAAGCTACTTCCTACCATCACCATAAAACAAAAACAAAAACTAAAACAAAAATAACAGTGTTTTACAACTTTAATTCTTTAAACTTTTGCACAACAAATCACTTGCTTTTTCAAATTGTCAGATTTCCTCTTAACACATTCATAATGTTTCATTAAGAGCAATGTATGCATTTTTTTAAGTAATATTTTAAATTTAGAATTGTCTTAGGTTTACAGGAAAGTAGCAAGGGAAGTACAAAGACCCCCGTGCCCTATGCTTGGCTTCCTCAGCTGCTGGTATCTCACATTATGTTACATTTTTTTCTCAAATAAGAAAAAAAATATAGATGTATTGTCACTAACCATGTTATACTGTTGAGACTTTTTGTTTTTTATCTGTTGTCCTTTTTATGTGTTAAGACTCCATTGAAGATTCTGTAATACATTGAGGCATGGTATCTTTTAGGCCCTCTTGTCTGTGACAGTTTCTGAGATTTTTTTTTTTGACTTTGATAGTTTTGAGATGGGCTGGGATTTAGCTCAGTTGGTAGAGCGCTGCACTGCAGTCTCTGAGGTCCCAAGTTCAATTCCTAGCACTGCAAAAATGGGAGAAGGGCCTGGCAATCCACTCCCAAGGCAATCCCAAAACAGTCAGCCATTGAAAACCCTATGAGGGTCGCTATGAGTTGGATACCGACTCCATGGCACCTAACAACAACAACAACAACAACAACAATTTTGAGATATACAAAATGTTGGCTTTTTACTAGTATGCTCCTTATTTTGAGTTGTTCTGATGTTTTGCCCATGTTTAGAGCTGGTTTGTTGGTGTTTTGGATGAAGATCATAGAAGTGATATGCCATTCTTACTGCATTATCTCCAGGGCACATTCAGTCCACATTACTCCTTTGATGTTGACCTTGGTCACCTAGCTGAGTCATATCTGCCAGGCCTCTCTGCTATGAAGTCCTTTTTTCCCCCTCACTTTCATACTGTGTTCCTTCCAGAAATGTTACTATAAGCAGTCACACCTAAGGATTGTTTCATTTTTTGGAGGGATGGTAGAATTAACAATAATTATTGAAATATATACTGTACTGAAAATATGTCTTGTCTTCCCTACTTGTTTATTTTATGTAGTCTATTATTACATATCTGCCTGCAGCCATAGCCTATGGCATTTGATCCCATCAGATCTCGGAAGCTAAGCAGGGTCGGGCCTGGTTAGTACTTGGATGGGAGACCGCCTGGGAACACCAGGTGCTGCAGGCTTGGGAGGACCCTGCAACCCACTCCCAAAATCCTTCTGCCATTGAAAACGCTATGAATAGCAGAGAAGTCCTGACAATAGTGTTTCGCCTTTTGTACATAGGGTCGCTATGAGTCAGATATGACACCCAACAACAACATTATTACATATATAAATACTGATAACCCTCACGTGTCTGTCAGCTTGTTGTGCTGTGGGGCTTGCATGTTGCTGTAATGCTAAAAGCTATGTAACTGGGATTTCAGATTCCAGAAGGGCCACCCATGGAGGTCAGGTATCAGCTGAGTTTTCAGACTAAGACAGACTAGGGAGAAGGACCTGCCTGGCAACCAACTCCTGAAACAATTAGCTATTGAAAACCCTATGAATAGAAGAGAAGCACTGCCAAATACAGTGCCAGAAAATGAGGCCGGAAGAATGGAAGGCATTTAAGAAATGACTGGGGAAGAGTTGTCTCCTCAAAGTAGAGCTGACCTTTAGTGATGGAAATGCAGTAAAACTCCTGGGACCTCCTTTTGCTGATGTAGTATGACTCAAAATGAGAAGAGACATAGTGGCTGAAACAATGGCTCAAACATAAAAAGATTGTGTGTGTGGCACAGTGTTGATTAGTGCTTCATTCTGTTGCACATAGGGTTGCTATGAGTTGAACCTGACTAGACAGCACTAAGAATAAAAAGAACATTATTTAAAACAGCATGAACTTATGAATATCATTTCATAATTTGGATTATATTCCAGTATCATTCCAGATTAGGCTATCAGAAATTCTTTCTGTTGGCTCCAGTTTCCCTTTGACATAATCCTACCATTTTATATTTGTGGTTTTTTTTTCATCTTTTATTGTTGTTATTTGTTTTGCACTTTTCTACTTTCTGGGACTACTGCACACTCCAGGCTGATACTGTGTATTTCTTGCCCTGAAATCAGCCACATCTTCAGTAAACTCTGGTTGTATTTTTTAAAGAACGCTATAGGAAACCAACATCTGTGTGCTAGATATGTTTATTTTTACTGGATGGCATTAATTGTAGGCCCTCTCAGCACAGAGCTGAGACTATATGCTACATAAATACCTATTTATAATTATTCATATATATCCCCCACCCCCCACATGTATCAGTATCTATATTAAGCCAGATGTAACTTCATACTAATGTCTACAGCTCTGATCCAGTCCACATGGCTCGCTGTATTCTTCTGCTTACCCTCAGTCCTCCACTGCAACAGTGAGGAAGGGGTTCCTACCACCCATAATTCATGCATTTATTTGTTCAGTCTTAGTACATGTTTGCTGCAGTGCAGAGCTGTTAACATGCCCACATGGGAAACCGCTTTACCAACTAGAGTACAGTGCTTCCACTCAGCACTTATTGTCTCTGTTATAATTTCCAGTCATTTCCAACATTTCTGAATTCTGTACCACATTTTTACCCAATTCCTTCTACAGGATATGGATTATAGTTGTAGCACAGTTGTATTTTTTGTCATAGTCTGTGTTCCATGCTGGGATCACTTACACACCTAGCTGATTTTTAAAAAAAATTTCCATACGCTGTAGTTCATTTTTGTGCTATAAAGTCCCATTTGTTTTTGTGAAATTTGTAGTATTATATAAACACTGTATGGTACTATGCACAATAATTTCAGGGCTTTAAAAAGGAAATCATCTGGTGCCTGGCATGGTTGTACATATCTGTAATCTCATCACCAGGGAGGCTGAAGCAGGAGGATCATGACTTCAAGGACAGCCTGGGCTACATAGGGATACTCTGTATCAAAAACAAACAAATCATCTGGTTGCTAGCAAGCCTCTTACCACCTTAAAACTCTGGCAATCACTGACCTATTTTCTTTCTCCATGCTGTTGTTGTGGTTGTTGTTAGGTGCCATTGAGTACTGTCTGACTCACAGCAACCCTCATAGGGTTTTCAGTGACTGATTGCATCAGGAGTGGGTTGCCAAGTTCTTCTTCCATTTTTGTGGTGCTGGGAATTGAACCAGGACCTCAGAGACTGCTGAGCAGTGCTCTACCAACTGAGCTGAATCCCAGCCCTTCTTTCTCCATACTTTCTTTTAGCCTTTCTAGAATGTCACACAAATCTAAACAAATATTACATAGCCTTCTCAGATAGGCTTTTTTCACTAAACAATATGCTTTTAAGATTCTTGGCTTTCTGTGGCGTAATGGCTTTCTTCTTTTTATAACTAAATAATATTCTATTATATGAATGTGCCACCATTTATTCATTCATCTATTCAAAAGATATTGGTTGCTTTGAGCTTGAAGCAATTATAAATAAAAGTTATATATTGTTCAAATTTTTGTGTGGACTTAGATTTTCCAATTTATTGGGGAGGTATCCACTGGATATCATCATTTTCTTGTACATTAAAATCTTACTGAGCTCCTTAAAAATAATGTCAACTGTCTTCCAAGGTGGCTGCCATTTTGCGAATGAGTGAGAGTTCTTGTTCAGGCACATCCTTATGAGCAAATGGTTTTGTTAATTTTTTTTGTAGTTTTAATAGGTTTATACTGATATCTTAGTACTTTTTTCATTTCCATTTTCCTAATGACATTTTAATTTGCAGTGTCACTATAAAGGTGATATGGAGTATCTTTTCATATGATTATTTCCCAGCTATATATCTTCTTTCGTGAGGCAGACACTCATATCTTTTGCATGCTTTAATAGGAGTGTTTGTTTCCTGACTGTGAATTGAGAGATTTTTCCATCTCAAATACATGTCCCTCACCAGACACAAAATTTGCAAATATTTTTACTCACCTGTTTAGTCTATTAATTGGCTTTCTCAGTGAAAAAGCTTTAATTCTAATGAAGTCCAACTTATCAATTACTTCCCTCATGGATGTGCCCTTCTTTTTTAGCTAAAAACTCATCATTAATTCAAGGTCACCTAGTTTTTCATTTGTCATTTAAGTCTAATTCATTGTGAATTTATTTTGACATAAAGTATAAGGTCTAAGTCAAGGTTCATTTCTGCATATGAATGTGTCATTGCTCAACACTCATTGTTGAAAAGATTATCTTTTCTTCATTTAGTGGTTTAGTACTTTTGTCAAAAATCAGTTGAAAAATTTATTTCATCTATTTCTGGGCCTCTGTTATGTTTCATGGATTATTATATGTATTCTCTCATGAAGGCACAATACACATATGTGTGTATATATATATGTATACATATATGTGTGTGGGTGTGTGGGTGTTGTACACATTTGTGTATGAGCTTAGGAGAATGATTAAAAGAGGACAATATTTCCTTTAGCTCAAAACCAGTGAACCATAGCAGCTTGGACTCTGATTCATTGTACAGACGACAATGCTCCAAAGGTTTTCTCCTTCCTAAACACTGACATTTGAGATAAATACAAGTTATTTCCTAGGGTCATGCTATGTACTGAATGAGCTAAACAGTAATTTAAAAGGATAAGAGAAACAGTTTTATTTTACAGAATGTGTTACACAATGATTGCTTCAAATAAGAACTTAAAAAATACTAAAAGGTCACTTAGTAAACTCATGGAATAATTTTAAAGAGAGCATAAAGCCTGAAAGGAAAGGAAGACAAAAGATATTCTGTCAACAGAACTTGCACGAGATTCTCTGTTGGTGCTGACATCATGGAGTTTTAAGGGACATAGTAATATTTAAGCTTATCCAGAATTTTAGAGAGCATTAATTACAAATTACAAATACACCTTTGACAGTTTTCACTGAGGGAATAATCTTAGCACTGCAATGTCCCTCCTGGAGCTGATGCTCAGGAATGACATCATGCTGCTTTGGGCTGAGGTTGTTCGCCGAGAGCATGTGGATTATATATGCCAACGATGAAATTGGGGTACAGTGAGCAATGGTCATTCATGCATGGTGAACTGCCAGAAACTCCTTAAGGCATCCTCTGACACAGGTCCTTTGGAAGTTGGCTGAAAAGGCAATTGTTCCCAGCTGGTCCGCAAACTATTTCCTTTTATTTGGCACATGGGGAAGAATAGAGATCTAGAAATGATAGTTATTGTTGGATAATGGCTATCAAATATAGCCTGAAGATTTCTATCCTCACGCAAGCACCCAGATAGAAATTATCTGATATATCAGGGATGCCAAAAATTCCTAAAGATTTAAAGAGATGTTCTCTATATCTTACTTTTCAAAGTGGAATTGAATTATTGTAGCAATGCGTAGTATGATGCCTGCTAAAAACATGACATTAATAAAGTGAATACTAGTGCTACTATGAGATAGGCAGAAAAAAGAAATTGGTGAAAGTACGGATGTCATTCAAGGAGTGCAAGACTATTTTGAAGTAGTATCTGAAATTTGAGAACACTGTAGAAATACCATGAAAATGGAGGCATGAGTGTGCAACAGAACCTCCAACATACCTAATAATTGCATGCATTCATGGTGTATTTGAGATGCAGGTACTGTGTGTGATTGTGCACAGCAAGTCCTGCTTCTTCTACTATGGGTTTGGAACACTTTACATGCTCACCACAGAAGTCTACCAAACAGTGGCACATGAGACAGGAGTTAGTAGAACAAGTATAAGGCATTTATGACACTTTTTTTCTTTTCCTTTTTTTTTTTTTTTTCCTTTTTGCAGTATTTGAGAGTTGACCACAGGGATTTGCACATACTTTGAAAATGTTCTACCACTGGGCTACATCCCTAACTCTTATTTAATTTTGTTTTTTAGAGTTACACAGGCTGCCTCTGCCCTCTATCTTGCAATCCTTCTGCTTCTGCCTCCCAGACATGTAGGGGAAACTCCTCAGCAATCACGGCTTACATGCAGAACTGCTCTGGTCACCTGGGACTAGTACAAATCAGCTCTGGGAGGCTAGCTACAAAAGGGGGATAACTTTATTACACAGGAACACAGGAACATAGGAACACAGGTACTGGCAGGAACAGACAAGAACAGGATCACCAGGAACAAGAACTGGCAGGGACTGGAGCTCTTCTGTCTCCCGTGCTAGGCCTAGAGACTGTCCTCAACTTGCTTGTAGACCTGTTGGTAGGATGTAGTGAGATGGTGACATTCTCTTCTTTCTTCTGCGTCCCTGGTGTCTATCTCTGGCAGTCAAGATAATTATGTTGATGGAAGAGTGATTCCAAGATGGGCTTGTCTGGTCATCTGTAATGGGATGGCTGATGGCTGCTCTCGGTGGTCAATGGCTGGACCCTGAGTGCCCTGTGCACTGTCCTTATATGGTCTTAGGGCAACGGCCTCTGTCTGAAGATGACAGTTACAGCCAGCGGTAGTTGGAGGGGATGGGCACAACCAATGGGGAGGGATTATTCAAATCACTAGAGGTCATCTTCCCTCAGGCCATAGATCAGACCTCCAGGTGAGCTAGATAGGCCCAAGCCTCCTCTCTATCCCCTGGGGCTATCCCAGAGTTCCCTGTACATCCCCTGGTGACCACAAAGGGACACAAGCCCTCAGTCTTCCCCTCGTGTGACCCCAAAAGAGTCAGTAGAATTAAAGGTGTGCACCACAGCACACAGCCACGGCGCATTTTCAAAATAGCAAAATGAAAAGTTTGCACCCCTAGATGTGGACACATTTTTTCACACCCTCTGAATGGAAAGTCTGTGCTTTAAGGAATTGTGCTTTTTCTTCCAATCTATTTTTTAATGATGTCCTTATAGAAGGACCTTTAGCATAGAATTAGTGACAGACCTTCATCTGCTACTCTTTACAACCAATATCTGGATGCAGTTGTTAGTGATGGCCCTTTGTACTTTCCAAAGTATTCTCATGTAGATTAAAAAAAAAAAAAAAAAAAAACATAGGGAGCTGAACTTCCAACATTTTCAACTGACCAAGTTTTCAAATTGTTACTTTAGCTCCTTTTCTAGATCAGAAATGAAGGAAATAAAAATGGAGAAAATATGATTGGGGCTTCTACTTCCTCTATGGTTTTCCTTTACTGGTGCTTTGTATGTATTCACTCAAAAGTGTTTATAGGGTATGGTGAGAGATATGGAATCCTGAGCAAGTACATTCTCATTTCCTCTAAGTAAGGAGCATCTACAAGGGTTTGAAGGACAATGCAGTGGTAATAATTCAGTAATTCAATGGTAATAATTAATTTAGGTCACATTTTGTGTGTGTGTATGTGTGTGTGTGTGTGTGTGTGTGGTACTGAGGGTTGAACCCAGGGCCTTGCGCTTGCATGCTCTGCAAGTGCTGAACCACTGAGCTGCACCCCCAGCCCATTTTTTACTTTTTGAGGCAGGGTCTTACTAAGAAACTCAGACTGCCTCTGGTCTCGAACTTGTGATCCTCCTGCCTCCGCCTCCCAAGCTGCTGGGATTACAGGCCTGTGCCACCATGCTCAGCTCTCATGTCACACATTTAATGCAAAAGACTGTATGTCTTGGAATATGAGATAATAATTTTACATATGTTATTAAAGTTATATAATGATATTTCTCATTCTTTAGTGCCTAAATAGTCTTTGACATTTTGTACCCTTTGAATGTTTTATTTACTTTTGACAGATAGAAAAAAATCAGTAACATATAACATGTTGTTTTTAGGTGCTGTCAAGTGGGTGGCCCACTCATAGTGACACAATGTACAACAGGAAAAACACTATTATCAGTGCTTCTCTGCTATTCATAGTTTTCAGAGTCTGATTGTTTTTTGGGAGTGGGTTGCCAGATCCTTCTTCCAAGCATACAGCACCTGGTGCTCCCAAGTGGTCTCCCATCCAAGTAGTAACCAGGCGTGGCCCTACTTAGCTTCAGAGATCTGATGGGATCAGATGCCACAGTGGTACAGCTGCAGGCATTATATAATATATTGAGTAAAAATGTAGTCATACTCCCTCAGCTCAGCTCCCAGCACCACTTCTTCATACCTAAACTATCTTGAGAATATAGCCAAAACTTTTTTCCTCCAAACAGCCCATTTTTGAATTGTGAAACATTCAGTATTCAGAGGTGAATTTGTGGGACCTGAAAAATCATGCAATATTTGGTGCATTGAAGTTTCAATGTGTTTTAGATCCTAAAATTCTTATATAATAGTAATAGTCCAAATCTCCAGAGGATGTCAGGAAGCATCTTTCAGCTACCATACTGATTTTGGTTTCAAACTTAGAATTTGTGAACATCATTGTTAGGTTGACTGCCCCTCAAGAAAAAGAAATAAAATTTTCTCTTAAGATAAATCATGAACAGACAAATATCTATTTTCGAGGTAATTTAGTCTTTAAAAATTAGTTCTCAAGGGTATAACTACAAAGGTTTTAGACTAGCTATGGCTGATTTAAACTTTCACTTGCTTGAGGAGATATTTTGGGAGCTAAACAGAAAGAAATGTAAATTGATCTCCCTTTACAGAAACCTTCATAACTGAAAATGTATTAGTACTTGTTAGTACTGTTTTTAGCCAAATAAAATATCTTTATTTTTTAAAAAAGAGCTCTAAATCATTTTCTTAAAAAGCATTTATTTATCGTGATTTTTTTATGTGTGTGCATTTTGGTTAGCTTTTCAGTCACTAGCTTTTTTCAATATATCATCTACTACTTAAATACCAGAATTTATTACTAATTTTAATTTCTGTAAGAAGTTAGTGTCTAAGAAGGAATGGTAAAAAATTTTATAGACACTCATCCACTGGTACCAACCTGTTACTAAACAGAGACTACTTTACTTCTGTTTAGGCTGCCTGCTTAAACTTCGACATATCAAGGCCTTATTTTGAAAGTCCTATGTTATTATGCATTCCAATGCATTTTTGGAAGTGCAAAGCAAGCTGGAGTGCAGTGGCGCATGCCTGTAATCCCAGCAACTGGGGAGGCAGAGGTAGGAGGATCACAAGTTCAAGACCAAAGGTAGTCTGCATAATTTAGCGAGACCCTATCTCAAACAGTGGAAAAATGGGCTGAAGGTGCAGCTCAGTGGTATAGAGCTTGTGATCCATGAAAGCACAAGTCCCTGGTTCCAACTCCCAGGACCACAAAAAAAGGTGCAAAACAATAAGTGCAATTTTTATTTAAATGCAAAGTTTATAGAGATTACTGTCCTATGTAAAAGAGATATAAGTGTATACCAGGATTTTATCTCATGCAAAAATCACAGATGCACTCTTCACTCTTGCAAGTTAACTGAAAAAAGTCATGCACAGTAAATGCAAGGAACCAGAAGTTGAAATTCCCTGGGAATCTCCATCCTTTCTGTTAAGTCTGAATACTATCGACCCTCACACTCCTGCAAGATGTTAACTAAATGAAAATATCACATACAACTCATAGTACTCTAAGCAAGTAAATTGGTAACATACTTCAGAAAACTAGTTGGTAATGTCTACTAAGGCTGATTATGTGTGTCTTCTATCATCTAGTATAGGACACTGAGAGACACTAATGAATTTGTTTAATAAAACATGGAAAAAATATTCATATTACACTATTCATGGTTGCCCCAAACTTTAAAACATCCAAATGCCCATCATCAACCAGAAACTGAATAGCATTGAAGTTTAGCCATGTAACGGGGTACAGCAGAGACAAGGTTCTATAGGTCAGGGCCACAATGGAGAATGAATTTCAAAACATGCTGCAAAACACACCAGGCACACATACATTTTTACTGTTCACTACTGGACTATGCCTGCTGCTGTAGCCCTGTGGCATCCAATCCCGTCAGATCTCAGAAGCTAAGCAGGGTGGGGGCTGATTAGTACCTGGATGGGAGACTGCCTGGGAACACCAGAAGCTGTAGGCTTGGGAGAAGGACCTGGCAACCCCTCCCAAAAATCAATCTGCCATTGAAAACCCTATGAACCACAGAGAAGCACTGACAATAGTGTTTCCCCTGTTGTACAGAGGGCCGCTATGAGTCGGATACCGACTCGACAGCACCTAACAACAACAACAACAACACTGGACTATATCAGGCAGAGAAGCCAGCTAGTGTGGCAGCACTGTTGGAAAGTGAGGATCTGATAACGCCTGAGGAGGGATGCAGGGATCACAGGCAGCCAGCTTATCAGGTGCTCCGCTTTCTGAATGTGAATCCCAGCTCTGCTACGTACTAGCTACTGACCTGTTGAACTACATTAAAACCTCTGCTTTCATCATCTCCTCACCTGTAAAGTGGAGATAAGTAGTAGTACTTTCCCTATAAGGATGCTAGAGTACCTAGCCTTCAATCAGCTCTATGTAATATATTATGAAGCTCATATCTACAGTTATTTCAGTAGTTATAATCTCTAGACTAGAAGTCACTGTTAAAGATGACACAGTTGCACCCATCACATATTTTAAAGAGAATATGTTCATATGTTGCTTGCAGCCATACCACTGTGGTGTCCAATCCTATCAGATCTCAGAAACTAAGCAGAGTCAAGCCTGGTTAGTACTTGGATGGGAGACCACCTGGGAACACTAGGTGATGTAGGCTTGGGAGAAAGACCTGGCAACCCACTCCAAAAACAAAACAAAACAAAACAAAAAACAAAAAAACAAACAAACAATCAGCATTGAAAACCCTATGAATGGCAGAGAAGCACTGACAATAGTGTTTTGCCTGTTGTACTAGGATGTTGTAAGTCGGACATCAACTTGATGGCACCTAACAACAACAACAAATGTTCATATGTTAATTTTATAATATGAATAATAAGGAAAAGGTAAACACTGTGCCTTCATTCTGTATGTACATAAGCTCAAAGTTTAGTTTGGTTGTCAAAAGACACATAAAATAGTCTTTTCAATGGTGAACAAATTGAGTGTAACAAAAATACTCCTACTGTGACTACTAGGGGAGAAAGAGTATTTGTGTACTTAGAAAGTTAAGTGATTGATACAAAGACATTTGGACAAAATTTAAACCTAAAATGAGATTTCTGATACTAAAGAATCTGTCTTTCCCTCTAAGATACTGACCTGTAGCCATAAAATGTGGCATCCGATCCCGTCAGATCCCAGTAGCTAAGCAGGGTCGGGCCTGGTTAGTACTTGGATGGAAGACCACCTGGGAGTACCAAGTGCTGTAGGCTTGGGAGAAGGACCTAGCAACCCACTCCCAAAAAACAATCAGCCATTGAAAACCCTATGAATAGCAGAGAAGCACTGACAATAGTGTTTCTCCTGTTGTACATAGGGTGACTATGAGTCGGACACCAACTCAAAGGCACATAACAACAACAACTAAGATAATGAGACACCAAAAATACAGGTGGACAATGAGCAGACCATATACGATCATGGAATGCTGACCCATAGAACTATGACCACTGCAGCAATTTGGCCAGAATGACCAGAACTTGGTCAAATGATTGCTAGGTTCCCTAGTTATTTTATTTGTTTGGTTCATTGGTTGCTTGGTTGGTTTTGTTCCTGATTTCAACTCAGAACTGGAAAGAGAAAACCAAGGATGCTCCTTCAGGCAATTGTATAGAATGTTGCACTTCCAGTTATCCCACCTCTGCCTCTGCCTTCTGCATGTCACTAAGGGAACACACTCTTGGCCTCCCCTTTTGCCCACTGCAGAGCTTCCTCACCCCTCTGTCTGCCTTGAAGCCATTTCCAATACGCAGTTGACATGGTTGAATCTCTTCCTATAGCAAGCTCTGAATAAAAAGCCTCATTTTGTTCTGCCATTGGTCTTGGTATATTTCTACAGAATTCATCACTGTGAAAGCCATCCCACTTAATAATAAGGGCTCTCAACTCTGAGGCAAAACTGTTGGAGAAAATTCCTTGGTTTCTTATTAAAGCTTCCTTTTGCTCTTGCTGTGAGAAATCTCATTTCTCTGTTTCAGTTTTGAGTGCAGACAATCACTGTGTTCTCTAACACTTACTCTGCAGACAGCATTCAGCTGGTAGCAGAATAGCTAGTTACGGAAAGAGGGGAGAGGAAGGGTTTTGTTTTGCACATTTGTCTAACAATATCTAGGAATAAAAAGTAAGAAATCATGAGGCCCTTTATTCAACTATTGGGCTCGATGGCACACTGTGAATTGATGTGAGAGGCACGTCCCCTCCAGATAAGATTCATAGACCCATTTAGAGTAGAACAGCAATGTCCTATTCTGATCAGTACCTGAGACAAGGTTAGCAATGCTCTGTAATTTCCTAGCATGCATATTGTTTTTCTCCTACTTTCCTCTTTATCTATTTCTTCTGTATCTTTAACATATAAAAATTATGCTATTTTTGTTTCCTTCTCTTCTCTTTGCTGTATGAAAGGGCAAATATTAATTCATTCTCTTTGTCATTCTTTGTCAGCTACTAAACATTGCCAGTTAGCAAGCTGAAGTTCTGTTACATCTATCATCTCTGCTTCTGATTTCAGAAAATTATCCTCTGCTGCTCTCAGGACCAGAACTCAGCCTTCTGATATACTGATGTCATGTATTATTCCTTAAATTACTTGGTTTCCAAGATCCTGATCCCAACATTGTGATGTTCGCTTCCCACACTTAGAAATTCTCTGTACACTAAAAATGTCCAATTGCACCCAATCCCTGTTTTCCCTTGTTGTTTCCCTTAATTTTTTGATATCCTGGCAATGGCTACAAATAATCCAAGGAAATTCCCATCATCCATCGCCCATCCTTTCTCAGGACTCCCATCTGGATTACTCCCTTGCTGACCTGTTTCTGTGAAACCTGTTCCCCTTCCTATCTGAGATGTTTGGTGTTTGTTGGGTATTGTTGAGTCAGGTCCAACTCATAGCAACCGTATGTACAATAGAATGAAACACTAACCAACACTGTGCCATGCACATTTTTATGTTTGAGCCTAATTTTGCAGCCAGTATGTTTCTTTTCATTTTGTGTGGTGCCACATCAGCAAAAGGAGGTCCCAGGGGTTTTACTCCATTGGAGTCAAAAAGGTCGACTCTACTTTGAGGAGGCAGCTCTTCTCCACTAATTTCTTGAATGCTCTTCAGCTTCATTTTCTGGCACTATGTCTGACAGTGCTTCTCTGCTGTTCATAAGGTTTTCAATGGCTAATTGTTTCAGGAGTGGGCTGCCAGTACCTTCTCCCTAATATTTCTTAGTGTGGGAGCTCCCTCGAAGCCTGTCCACCATGAATGGCCCTGCTGGCATGTGAAATATTGGTGGCATAGCTTTCATCACATCAACATGCAACCCCCCACAGTATGTGTCTGTCAGCTTGTTGAGATGTTTGTTAGCAAACATAAGTTACAATAGCTTTTGTTGTCATATCCTTAAGTGTTCAATATGCTTTGTCAATCAGAGCTGTCAGCTTTATTTAGATATCATTTTGGTTATAGTCTTAAATGGACTTTAAATTGTGCTTAAATAGTCTTACTCTGATCAATTGTCTCTTTACTAGCTAATTCGTAACGTTATTTCATTCATGTATCACGTATTTCATACCAACATGATGAGTTATTGAAAGGTTGGTGAATTCTAGAGTTTAAGAATTTTTTGCTTCTGAAAAGCCCACATTTGTATCCACTCAATTTATTACCAATGTAGGGGCAGAAAGGTGTGATCCAAAGCTTCACCCATCCTGAGGGGCACAGCCAACACTCCCACAACAAGACAGACTGACAAGAGAGAAACAATGACAAATTTACTTAATCAAAGTTTTACACGATGCAGGAGGCCTCAGACCTGAAGACCCAAAGACCCAGAGGAAACAGTTCATTTTTATGCATAAGTTTGAGATAGCATGGATATCCATGTGAAAATGTGACAGGACAGAAGGGTGTGCCTGGCTGCCCTGATTCTTCTTGGTCTCTCAGGTAACATTCTTTGCCCCTGGTTCTAAGGCAGGGCCCTTCTGAAATGAGGGCTCTCAAAGGAGAAGGATGAGGTTTACCTTTCTAGGTTTGATGGCTTGCTGCAGCTGAGAAAATTCTAGTTTCTCCTACTTGAGTTTCTGTGGGTAGCCCAAGGGAAGCAAGAGGGTGGAGGTGAGGACAGAAGGTCAGGGGCCTTCTCTGGAAGCTTCCTGGCTCCTTCAGTTCCAAATACTCATGGTGCAAAAATGTCTGATTTTTGGAGTATTGCATTTTGAGTGCCACTTTCTATTCTGTATCATTGGGACTTTATGGCTTCACTGCCTTTACCAACATAAACTTGCTGGTCCAGGAAGCACTTCTCTGCAGAGCTAAATATTGCAATTGATGTTACTGCTCCCAGGTCAATGGTTTTTTAAAAGGTCCAGTAAGTCTTCCCTGCACTGAGTCCCTCACGCTCAAGGATATTGTACAATGAAGACCTGCCTTAACCCACCCCGCAAAACCCTAGTAAGCTCCACAGTTCTGGCCCCTCTTTCCTTGAGGAGTCACAAGGTCTGCATTTTGCCCCCCAGGTGCTGCCTTGCTGTAGGCTGCTTTGGAGGGGTTGTGGGACACTCACATTTTAAAGTCATCAACCGAGAGACTTTAACTTCTTTTTTTTTCTTCTTTTGTTTTTAGTTTTGCTTTATGTATTTCTGATAGCCTCAACTTCTATATCTACCTTTTATTTTTAAACCAAAATTATAGTATAAATGTTTCCTATAATTTAAAGATATGAGTTGATTTTTATATTATTCATACCCTTGGAAAAAGAAAGAAATAAACCATGCCAGTTAAATATATGCATGTTTCTCTCTTTTTATTAGAAATTTTTAATGTACATCTTAATGTGATTCATTTTGACATGCTCTTCATTGTGACATTTCCATATATGCATTTTGATAAACATTATTCATATAGGTTATCCCTTACCCTCCTCTATGCTTCCCCCCTCCCACACTTCCCATCTAAGTTTCCCATCCAAGTCTTCTCTATCTTTTACTATATAGTATTTTTCTATATGTCCTTGGGTTCCAGTTCTGTTTAAGATAGAAACTTTTCCTGTAGTGGTCCTTGTTTTTCTCTTGTTAGAACAATTACATGCGATTTCTAGTCCATTTATATTGACCTTATTCTTATCTTCCCTCCCCCGCTTTTATTATGATCTGACCTTCGAGTAGGATTTTTCCTTCTTGTAATTTTGAATCAGCTCCCTCATATGAGTGAGAACATGTGGTGTTTCTCTTTCTGAGCTCGTGTTCATTCACTCAAAATGATTTTCTCTAATTCCATCCATTTTGCTGCGAATGACCTTATTTCATTTTTTTTGATTGCTGAGTAGTATTCCATTGTGTATATATACCATAGTTTTTTATCCATTCTTCTGTTGAAGGGCACTTTGGTTGATTCCATATCCTTGCTATTGTGAAAAGCGCTGCATTGAACATAGAGATGCAGGTGTCGCTGTGGCATGTTTCTCTTAAGAGAATAGCCACCTATTTTCCTTAGTCTGGGCTGAAGAAGCTTTTCTCAATAACTGATTTCTTAAATTGGAAAGCTACTTTCCCATCTTTTATTCTGTATTTTCTAACTTAATGGGCTGTTCACCTACCCTGTAGGTGGCCAATTGATTGTAGTGGCTTCATTACTGATTTTTTAAGTTATCCTTATTTCTTAACTGATTTTCTTTCTTTCTTTCTTCTTTCTTTCTTTCTTTCTTTTTTTTGGGGGAGGGTACTGGGGGTTGAACCCAGGGCCTCGCGCCTGCATGCTTTGCAAGTACTGGACCACTGAGCTGCACCCCCAGCCCATTTTTTTACTTTTTGAGACAGGGTCTTGCTAAGAAACACAGACTGCCTCTGGTCTTGAACTTGTGATCCTCCTGCCTCCACCTCCCGAGCCCCTGGGATTACATGTGTGTACCACCTCGGCCAGCTCCAATTAACTGATTTCCTTAAGAACTAATTTAAACTTAAATTAGTTCCTGCAAACTTAATTCTGTACTTTAGTAAGACCTTAGAACAGTGACACAAGACAGGTTCAAGGACAGGTGCCAAACATGTCCCTTCATTATTTCTACAGCAATTCTCAAACTTTGTTTTATGTAACGATTCTAGGGTAACTTGTTAAAATATAGATTCAAGGTAGGGTCCTAAAGTATACATCATTTTTATCCAAACAACCCAGATGATTTTGTTGCAACTGAGATGCAATAATCTATATAATAAACACCTTTAAATATTGTGCCTCCAACCTTTTTGATCCTCTATACCTGAAAGTCAAATGTTTTTGGGCATATATGCCCCCTGCCAGGAATACATTTATTTGAATTACTGGGTTAGCTACAAAGCTCCCTTTATAGTTTTTCTGTCAAAGGGAACAATAATTCTCTTTTTTTTTCTTCAACATAAGACTTTGGAGTGATTTAAAAAATCTTCTTCTTTTACTTATGACATAGTCCAGTAATTTTTTTCCATTTCATGACCCCTTTTGTTTGGCCCCTTGCCACAATCCTGCCAACTCTCATCATCTCATGTCTCTATCATTTGCATTTTTTGCCATCTGTTGTTCATAACACCACATCCTGCCTACTCAGATCACTTCTAACATTGTTCATAAACAAACCAAAGACACTCTCATTATGTGTGGAAATGTATCATGACCTCCTTTGATTGAAAGGTGTTATGTCCTTCCTAACTCTGCCATGCCCACAGCCATACCACTGTGGTGCCTGATCCCATCAGATCTTGAAGCTAAGGAGGGTTGGGCCTGGTTAGTCTTTGGATGTGAGATTACCTGGGAACACCAGGTGCTGTAGGCTTGGGAGAAGGACCTGGGAACCCACTCCCAAAAGTCAATCAGCCATTGAAAACCCTAAATAGCAGAGAAGCACTGACAATAGTGTTTCCTGTTGTATGTAGGATCGTTATGGGTGGAGAGGAACCCAAACAAGTGCACAACTATAACAAGTGTTAGCAGCCTAAGTGCTGCCCCTCTATTGATGCCTCAGGGGTAATGGTGGCTCTTCTGCCTCCAACGCTGGGACCAGAGACTGTTCTCAGCTTCAGCCTCTTGGCCCTGAGTCCAAGAGGCTTTCCTTAGCTTGCTTGTAGTCAGTCTTTCCTTGAGAGCGCCATCTAGCTGTCCTGGTCTTGATGGTCACAAGGTGAGATGCTTCCCTGTTGCTGATTGAATCCAGACACAGAGTTCTTTCTTCTTTCTTTGTTGGTGGTCAGACGGAGAGAAAGCTGCTACAGTGCAGCTCCTTTTATAGATGGTTTGAACCAATCAGCTTCCTGATCTTTGTTTCCCAGTTGTCCAATCAGGTTTGGGGGATTTGTGAAGGGTTTTGTACAAATGTCCAATCAAGTTACTTTCACTTTCCCTAGATTTCTAATTTACAAACCAGATCTTCAAAAGCTGTTTTCCCAGTTTTGGGGATTTTGTCAATTTTCTCCCAATTTCTCCCTACACTGTCTCAAAATAAAAATGTTAACAAATAAATTAATTCAAAGAAAGTTGGGTATACAGCTCAGCACAAGCACTTGCTTAGCATATACTAGTGGGGAAATGGGGGTCTGGAGTCCAGTATTATCACTACACCAGGGCAGGGATCTGGGAAGTTGGCAGCAAACTTTCGTTCTTGCTCATGTTTATAAAAGAATTTAGAAAGTCCCAGAAGGCAATTGAGAAGGTGGTTTATTCAGAGTTGGAAAAGAAGAAAATCACTCTGAATGCCAGGGTAAGCAGGCTGGGGAGTTAGGCTGGCATAAGGAGTGGGGGGGGGGTAGGGAGAAAGTTATACTTTCTGAGACAGAAATCAGAGAGCAGACAAGTCCAGCATTGAAGATGTGCCAGCAGCTGCATCTGTGCTCCTGAGACAGAGGCAGGACCGTGGAGGTTCAACACAGAGGCTGTGGGCAGCTCTGCACATCTGTGAACAACTGTAGACATCTGTGGGCAGCTAGATGCTTTTGTGGACTTATGTGGGTTGCTTGGATCCTGCTGAGAACTGCAGATGCTGCAACCATGTGTGGGCAGGTGGACATTGCAAACACCTCTGGGTACTGCTCACTGAACATTGTGGACGAGCTGTGGAAACTGCACATATGGACCCTGCATATGGAGGGCTTTGAGGTTTTTTTTTTTTTTTTTTGTCTATATTTCATTAAGGGGATAGGTATTCTTCCTTTCTTTTTTGAGCTTCTCTTCAGCTGTGTCATATTTCTTAAATGCTTGGGCTTTAGCTGACCTTCTTAAGCTGTTAAACAGGTTTGCACAGGAGGGGTCCTGCCTCTAGGGAAAGCCTCCTTTCTTAAACTGGATATGGAGGCAACTGTGGCCTTCATAAGTAAAGTGAATTCTTGTTACATATTAGGCCATTGGTAAAGTTGCAACTGCTTAAAAACCAGGTCATTTGTAAGAAGATAGTTTCTCCTAGCAACTGTGATATTTACAAGGATATTATCTATCAGGAAACGTCGTGTTTTTGTTAGGTGCTGTCTAGTCAGGTCCTCCTCCACACGTCTGTCAGTTTGCCGCACTGTGGGGGCTAGTGTGTTGCAATGAAGCTGAGAGCTCTTCCACTGTAACCTCGGACATGAGCAAGGTTACCCATGGTGGACAGGTTTTCAGCTGAGCTTCCAGACTAAGACAGACTAGGGAGTAGGAACTGGCAACCACTCCTGAAACAACTAGCCAATGAAAACCCTATGAATAGCAAAGAAACACTGTCAGATATAGTGCCAGAAAATGAGCCCCCCAGATTGGAAGGCACTCAAAAGACTACTGGGGAAGAGTTGCCTCCTCAAAGTAGAGTCTACCGTGATGGAGTAAGCCCCAGGGTGCTCAAGTTGCTGATGTGGCATGACTCAAAATGAGGAGAAACAACAGTAAATATCCATTAATAATTGGAACATGGAATGTACATAGCATGAACCTAGGAAAATTAGAAATCATTAAAAGAGAAATGGAGCATAAAAACATTGACATTCTAGGCATCAGTGAACTAAAATGGACCACATGGGCCATTTTGAGTCAGACAATCATATGGTCTACTATGCTGGGAATGATAAACTAAAGAGAAATGGGGTTGCATTCATCATCAAAAAAGACATTTCAAGATCTGTCATGAAATACAATGTTGTCAGTGATAGAATAATATCCATATGCCTACAAGGAAGGCCAGGTAATATGACTGTTATTCAAATTG
>VMDO01011691.1:51736-65682 GCA_007922755.1 Pedetes capensis
TTCTGCAATCTGAAATAGATCAAACATGCAATCAAGACATACTGATAATCACTGGTGACTGGAATGCAAAGGTTGGAAACAAACAAGAAGGCTCAGTAGTTGGAAAATATGGTCTTGGTGACAGAAATGAAGCTGGAGATCGCATGATAGAATTTTGTCAGACCAATGACCTTTTCATTGCAAATACATTTTTTCAACAACATAAATGGTGATTATACACATGGACTTCATCAGATAGAACACACAGGAATCAAATTGACTACATATGTGGAAAGAGATGATGGAAAAGCTCTGTACAAAATGTCAAAACAAGACCAGGTGCTGACTGTGGATCAGACCATCAACTTCTCATATGCAAGTTCCAACTGAAGCTGAAGAAAATTAGAACACGTATACGAGAGCCACGGGATGACCTTGAGTATATCCTACCTGATTTCAGAGACCACCTCAAAAATGGGTTTAAGGCATTAGACACAACTGATAGGAGACCAGAAGAGTTGTGGCATGACATAAAAGATATCATTCAAGAAGGAAGCAAAAAGTTCTTAAAAAGACAAGAAAAAAAGAAACGACCAAATTACATGTCAAAAGACACTGGACCTTGCGCTCGAATGTCGAGCAGCTAAAGCAAAAGGAAGACATGAGGAAGTTAAGGAACTAAACAGAAGATTTCAGAAGGCAGCTCGAGAAGACAAAAACAAATATTATAATGACATGTGCAAGGAGCTGGAGGAAGAAAACCAAAAGGGAAGAACATGCTCTGTGTTTCTCAAGCTTAAGGATGTTGTTGTTGTTGTTAGGTGCTGTCGAGTCGGTATCCGACTCATAGCGACCCTCATAGGGTTTTCAGTGGCTGACTGTTTGGGGATTGCCTTGGGAGTGGATTGCCAGGTCCTTCTCCCATTTTTGCAGTGCTGGGAATTGAACTCGGGACCTCAGAGACTGCAGTGCAGCTCTCTACCAATTGAGCTAAATCCCAGCCCAAGCTTAAGGAAGTGAAGAAAAAATTCAAGCCTCGAGTGGCAGTAGTGAAAGATTCCACAGGGAAAATATTAAATGATGCAGGAAACATCAAAAGAAAATGGGAAAAATACACAGAGTCATTATACAAGAAAGAATTGGTAGATGACCAACCATTCCAAGAGGTTGCATATGAAGAGGAACCAATGGTGTTGAAGGACGAAGTGGAAGCTGCCTTGAAAGAACTGGTGAAACACAAGGCTCCAGGAATTGATGAGATACCAATAGAGATGTTTCAACAAACAGATGCAGCACTGGAGGTGCTAACATGTTTATGCCAACAGCTTTGGAAAACAGCTACTTGGCCAACTGACTGGAAGAGATCCATATTTGTGCCTATTCCCAAAAAAGGGGATCCAACTGAATGTGCAAACTATCGGACAATATCATTAATATCACACACAAGGAAAATTTTACTTAAAGATCATTCAGAAGCGACTGTAGCAGTATATAGTCAGGGAATTACTGGAAAATCAAGCGGGATTCAGAAGAGGGCAGGGAACTAGGGACATCATTGCTGATGTCAGGTGGATAATAGCTGAAAGCAGAGAATATCAGAAACATGTCTCTCTATGTTTTATTGACTATGCAAAGGCATTTGATTGTGTGGATCATAACAAATTATAGATAACACTTCGGAAAATGGGAATACCAGAACACCTAATTGTGTGCATGAGAAATCTGTACATGAACCAGGAGGTAGTTGTTCAAATAGAACAAGGAAACACTGAGTGGTTTAAAGTTGAGACAGGTGTGCGTCAGGGCTGTATACTTTCACCCTATCTCTTCAATTTATACGCTGAGCAAATAATTCAAGAAGTTGGACTTTATAAGGAAGAACCCAGCATCAAGATTGGAGGAAGACTCATTAACAACCTGCGTTATGCACATGACACAACTCTGCTTGCTGAAAGCGAAGAGGATTTAAAACATTTACTTATGAAGATCAAAGATCATAGCCTTCAATAGGGTTATGACTAAACATCAACAAAACAAAAGTCCTTACGACTGGGTCAGCACGCAACTTCACAATAAATTGAGAAAAGATTGAGGGTGTCCAAGATTTTGCTTTGCTTGGCTCTATAATCAACACCCGTGGAAGCAGCAGTCAAGAAATCAAAAGACGCATTGCTCTAGGAAAAGCTGTGGCAAAGATCTCTTTAGAGTATTGAAAAGCAAAGATGTCACATTGAAGACGAAGGTGCGTCTGACTCATGCCATGGTATTTTCAGTCACATCATATGGTTATGAAAGCTGGACATTGAACAAAGGAGATAGAAAAAGAATTGTTGCTTTTGAATTGTGGTGCTGGAGACGTCTATTGAATATACCATGGGCTGCCAAAAGAACCAACAAATCTGTCCTAGAAGAAGTGCAACCAAAGTGCTCCTTGGAAGGAAGAATGGCCAGACTGAGTCTTACATATTTCGGATATGTAGTCAGGAGAGATCAATCCCTGGAGAAGGACATCATGTTTGGGAGAGTGGCAGGTCAACGCAAAAGAGGAAAACCCTCCACCAGATGGATTGCCACAGTGTCTGCAACAATTGGCTTAAGCATAATAAGATCGTTTGCTTGGCACAGAATCGGCAAGTGTTTCGATCTGCTGTACATAGGGTCCCTATGAGTTGGGCTCGACCCGATGGCACCTAACAACAACAACAACAATCAGGTCCAACTTATAACGACCCTGTGTACAATAGAACCAAACACACCTGACCCTGTGTACAACAGAACCAAACACTCCCAGACACTGTGCCATGCCCAACACCATGTCAGTGTTTCTCTGCTATTCATAAGGTTTTTGATGGCTGATTATTTTGGGAGTAGGCTTCTTGGTCCTTCTCCCAAGCCAACAGCACCTGGTATTCCCAGGTAGTCTATCATGCAAGGACTAACCAGGCCCAACCCTGCTTAGCTTCTAAGATTAGACAGGATCAGACAATAGGATGGTATGCGTGTAGGTCAGCAAGATACTGACTACCAAATCAAGCTATTTGTCTCAGAGGAAGCATACATTGATGTTCATGTCTCAAAATGGCTAGAAAGCAGATGGTAGCAAAGACCCCTTTATTCCCTTTCTTCCTGCCTAACATCCCCTATCATATGCATAAGGCCCTGTGTTCAAACTCCCCAGTCCTGTAATGAATAGATGCTAGATAGATAGATACCTGGCAGCTCACTCCTCAAACAATCCCAAAATAATCAGCCATCGAAAACCCTATGAATAGCAGAGAAGCACTGACATAGTGCCAGGCATAGTGCCAGGCACAGACACAGTAATGGAGAGTATTTCATTCTGTTGTTTAGGGTTGCTGTGAGTCAGAACCAACTCCATGGAACCTACCACCACCAACAAAAACCAAAAGATAGATAGATAGATAGATAGATAGATAGATACATACATACATACATACATACATATATACATATATACCAATATGTGTTGGGGGAAGGAAGCCTGCTGAACAGAGAGAGAGGTGGAATCACAGTGCAGGTCCATAGATGGCTACAAATAGCCCCTGGAGGTGCTCAAGGGCCAGACTTGGCCTCCACTGAACTGGAAAGCCAAGCCTACAGACTGTGGCATCTGTGAGTCACAAGAAGCAGTGTAACCTCCCAGGACAAGGCACTTCTCTGTAGCTGGACAATCATGAAAAGGACTGATGCAGAAGACTGTGTACTCCCAGCACTCCCAGAAGCCTGAGGACTATTTGTCACAAGGAATCCAGTCAGCACATCTCCATAGCCACTATCTCTATGGCCAAATAGGAAGACTTGCTTTGTCTCTTGTTATGGTGAGAATATATGACAGCCACCACAGTCTCATCTTTGTATTCTTGGGCTGAAATTATATGTACTGTTTTGGAAAGCTGTGGAAATTTTGCAGGTGAGACATAGACAGTGGAAATAGGTCACTGGGAGTGGGTTGTGAAGGTTAAGCCTGGACCCAGTTCCTGCCAAGCTCTCTGCTTTCTGGTCCACCATGAGGTGAAGTACCTCAGCCATAGGTTCCTGCCTTAGACTGATCTTCTCAGCCATGCCTTTCCTACCACTATGGGCTGATGCCCTTTGAAACCATGAGCCAAATAAATTTTTCCTTCCTAAATTTTGTATCACAGTGTATTTTGATCACAGTGATTCAAAAGCTAACTCATACATAAAACTCGTACCAGAGGAGTGGAGTTGTAGCTATTCTTAAACATGACCATTTGGTTTTTGTTGTGGTTGGTAGGTTCCATGGAGTTGGTTCTGACTCATAGCAACCCTATATACAACAGAATGAAACCCTCTCCATTACTGTGTCATGCCTGGCACTATGTCAGTGCTTCTCTGCTATTCATGGGGTTTTTGATGGCTGATTATTATGGGATTGTTTGAGGAGTGAGCTGCCAGGTCTGTTTTTGCAGTGTTGGGAATTGAATCCAGGACCTCAGAGAGTGTAGAGAAGCACTCTACCGAGATAAACTCTATCCCCATGTGATTTTTAGGCCTTTAGAACTGGCTGGTGGGAGGAATCTAGAAAAGTTTGGAGATGCAGGCAAGAGAAACCATGGAATGCTCTAAGCAGAGTCTGAGGGGTGATTTTGGTGGAAGTTTAGAGAACCAAAACACCAATAGAAAAGCAGATAGGAAAGATGAGGCTTACATGGTTTCAGATGAAAGAAGTACTTTATTAAGTATCAGACAAGAGGTCATTCATGTTACATTCTGCAAAGAACTTGCATATATTTTGTCCAAATACTAAAAAATTGAGTGAGCCTCAATTCAAAAGTAATGTACTAATTAACTTGGTGGAGGAGATTTCAAGTTAGCATAGCATTGACACTGTGCTATGGTTATTGCTGACTGCTTTTAGCAATATTTATGTTGAAGAAAAGGACCAAAATCATAACAAAAGATTTGAAACAATATAGTCTGACCAAAAAAAAAAAAAAAAAAAAAAAAAAAAAAAAAAAAAGAGCCCATTTAAAATGGAGGAAAATGAGTCCACACTAAGAATTTGTTGTTATTGCTGTTGTTGTTGTTGTTGTTGTTGTTGTTGTTGTTGTTGTTGTTATATGCCATCAAGTCAAGTCCGACTCAGTGACCCTATGTACAGTAGATCAAAACACTTCCTGATTCTGTGCCAGGCACACAATCATATTTATATTTAAGCCCATTGTTGCAGACACTGTGTCAATCCATCTGGTGTAGGGTTTTCCTTTTTTCACTGACCTGCCACTCTCCCAAACATGATGTTTTCTCCAGGGATTGGTCCCTCCTGACTACATGTCTGAAATATGTAAGAGGCAGTCTAGCCATCCTTGCTTCCAAGGAGCACTCTAGTTGCACTACTTCTAGGACATATCTGTTGGGTTTTTTTGGCTATCCATTCAATAGTCGTCTCCAGCACCATAATTCAAAAGCATCAATTCCTTCTTGTATCCCTTGTTCAGCTTTCACAACCATATGATGTAACTGAAAATACCATGGCATGAGTCAGGTGCATGAGTCATCTTCAATGTGACATCTTTACTTTTAAATACTCTAAAGAGATCTTTTGCCACAGCTTTTCCCAGAGTAATGTGTCTTTTGATTTCTTGCCTGCTGCTTCCATGGGTGTTGACTATAGAGCCAAGACAAGCAAAATCTTGGACAGCCTCAACCTTTTCTCCAATTATTGTGAAGTTGCATACTGACCTAGTTGTAAGGATTTTTGTTTTGTTGACGCTTAGTTACAACACATACTGAAAGCTATGATCTTTGATTTTCATTAGTAAATGTTTTAAATCCTCTTCACTTTCAGCAAACAGAGTTGTAAGAAATTAGCACCATTAAAATGAAGCCAAGTACTTTTTGCACTGGACCAATAGGAAGGATGCCTTGAAAACATATTCAGAATTGATGAGATACTACCCATTGAAGGTTTCAGAGTGGGAAACTACAAAGTCATTTAAAAGACTGTCCTCTGAAAAGAGACTCCCCCACACAGCATCTTGCTCACAAACAGCCTCCTAGGGAAGTGTCCTCCTAGGTTCAGCTACCCAGACACGAGGCTGTAGCAGTCATGGTCCCAAGGGGCCCAGATACCACTTGAACTGGCAGGAAATCATAACATTTTCTGTTTGGTGCTCATTTTTCAGGCATGCAGAATGCAATAGTTATAGGGTCATAGAGCCTTGCATCAAGGTTTTTGAGACAAGCATGGGAAGCCAGGTAAAATATACCAGGATCAGATTCCCCAAAAGGATTTCTATAAAAGAAAATCTGTGAGGACTTGAAGGTGAAGCTTAAGCCACAATGGAGATCCTGGGATATCAGAGATGCCAGGAATATGAAACATCTACCAAGGAAAGCTGCTGGCAACAAGTAGAACTGGCCCAAGAAAGAGGCCCTAAGGGCTTTAAGTGGCATGGCCATACAGGTGGGAGTGCCTAACCTATTGGAGCCAGGAAATGCCATCACATAAGCCAAATGCCAGATATGGAGCTGCAGGGCTTAATATTTGTCCTTCTATGTTTGATCTGACTTTGGTTTGATCTTTCCTTGATTTGCAGTTAAATTGTGCCAAACAAGCCAATAGTTATTAGTGAAAAGAACAATATGTAATTGATAGCTAAATGGAATTCTATGTTTTTCTGTAGGCAACATTGAATTACCATAGTGTGAAGTCATTTTCAACCACTCAAATTCAACTTCCTATTTCCCTTTCCATGATATGCTCTTCCAAAAACAACAAAAAAAGTTTTCTAGTATGTGCTTGAGTATAAGCTGTGCCTATACAAACTGTGGTAAGTGTCTCTGGGATGGAATTTATTCTTAATACTTATTTATATAGCATTTAAAGTCATGCTGGCCACATGAGAGAAGTTAAATAAACATTTCCTTTAAACAAAAAGAAAAAGAAACAAAGAAAGTAGTCATGAATGGAAGGGGACAAAATAAGAGTAAATCCTGTTGTTAGGTACCATTGAGTCAAGTCCAATTCATAGTGACCCTATGTGCATCAGAACAAAATACTCCCCCAAATCTGTGCTAGGCATATGATCCTTTTTATGTTTAAGCCCATTGTTGCAGACACTGTGTTGCTCCATCTAGTTGAGGTCTTTCTTCTTTTCTCGACCTGCCTTTCTGCCAACCATGGTGTACTTCTCCAGTGATTGGTCCTTCCTGACTAGATGTCCAAAATATGTAGGATGCAGTCTAGCCATCTTTGCTTCCAAGGAGCACTCTGGTTGCACTTTTTCTAGGACAGATCAGTTGGTTCTTTTGACTGTCCATGGTATATTCAGTAGACATTTCCAGCACCATAATTCAAAAGCATCAATTCTTCTCCTGTCTCCCTTGCTCAATGTCCAGCTTTCACAACCATAGGATGTGACTGAAAATACCACGGTGTGAGTCAGGCACACTTTTGTCTTCAATGTGACATATTTACTTTTTAATACTTTAAAGAGATCTTTTGCCACAGCTTTTCCCACAGCAATGTGTCTTTTGATTTGTTCACTGCTGCTTCCAGGGGGGTTGATTGTCCAAACAAGTAAAGCAAAATCTTGGACAACCTCAATCTTTTCTCCATTTGTCATGAATTTGTGTACTGACTCACTTGTAAGGACTTTTGTTTTCTTGAGGTTGAGGTATTATCCATACTGAAGGCTGCGTACTTTGCTCTTCATACGAGTAAAATAATCATTGTATGTTCATTGTAAGGGTCTGGGATTTAGCTCAGTTGGTAGAGCGCTGCTCTGCTGTCTCTGAGATCCCAAGTTTGATTCCCAGCACTGCAAAATGGGAGAAGGACTTGGCAACCCACTCCCAAGGCAATCCCCAAACAGTCAACCATTGAAAACCCTATGAGGGTCGCTATGAATCAGACTCGACTCAATGGCACCTAACAACAACAACAACAATTCATTGTAAAACAGTGAAATTTCATCAGTGATAACAAAGAGATATCAAATTCTTTGTAGTAAGGTCATCTTAGAAAACTGGTCATGATGTACCTTAACAAGTAAACTATCATGAAGAATGCTACCTACAAATTAGATTTTTAAATCCAAATATCATCCTGTTTTGTTTATGTTTGTTATTGTTGTTAGGTGCCTTCAAGTTGGGTCTGACTCATAGCTACCATATATACAGTAGAACAAAACACTCCATGACACTGTGCCATGCCCAGTACTATGTCAGTGCTTTTTTACTGTTCATGGGGATTTCAGTGGAGGACGGTTTCAGGAGTGGGTTGCCAGGTCCTTCTCCCATGTTTATGTTTAGATCAGTGAAATGTCTCAATTTTTAAATTATAAAAGGCAAAGAATATGTAAAAGGAGAATTACCTGCAGTTGACATTGGAAATAGAAGGAAGAGGAAGAGAAGAGGAAAGCACCACCAGAATATTGAATTCTTACAGAGCTGAAGGCAATGTTGGCAGGTAGTGGAAACTGGGAGGGGAGCCTAATTGAAGAAAGTGCATAATTAGGAACTGGCAGCTGAAGGGAATATTTTGTCCTTAGCACCTTCCTACCCCCACTCCTCTCTCTCTTTTTCTCCCTCACCATGAGGGGATCAGCTTTGCTTCACCTCAGGGGTCCTGCCATGATCTCTCCCTCATCTCAGGCCTGCATACAATGGATCCATGTAACCATGGACTGAAAACAGAAACACTGAACCAAAATAAATCTTCCCTCATCAAAGCTGATTTTCTCTCAGATATTTTGTCACATCAATGGTAATTTGAATAGCACACAGGTATTATTTTAAAAATAAGCAATTATTATAAAATTAATGAAATGTCCATTTGAAAACATCCACCTATCAACACCAATGAGTTCTTTGCTAGACCATCCCTGTATTCCCATGCACACACAGTAACCAGGCTAGGTCCTGTCACTGAAGAAAGAAGACTGAATAATAACCACACCAGGGTTAAGAGACGTTAATGGTGAAATGATGAACATGTTTGGAATAAAATCGATCAAGGATCCCACCTGTGAGAAACCCCCATCTTCAGGCCAAACACAATACTGCCTAGGAAAAAAGTATAAAAAAGGGTAAAACTTGTTCCTTAAAAGCATTTTTGCTGACATAGAAGCCTCTTAAAATAATTGAAAATAGGTTGGTGTTCTCTAAGAAGTGGCTGTGGGAAACATAAAACATTTTTCCCACGACATCACTCTGGCGCTTCATCTCCTAAAATCAAGACAGTTTCACCAATTCTAGAAGCAATTAGTGAGAAGAACCTTAATAAACCAGTAATTCAGGGCTGAGAATATTGTACCTGAAGTGAAATACTTGGAGAGTGGGGGTAGGACTTGTGATGGGTGAGTGTTTGGGACAAGGGTTCCTCTCGTTACTTTAGGGAAAAGCTGCAGATAGAGGAATCTGTTAAGGAAGAGACAAAACTAGTGTATCTGAGCAACACCCAGACAAATTCGCTGGAACCTGGGAACAGGATCAAAGGCTTCATACCCCAGCCTGTTGTCAACATCCAGGAACAGAAATGACAAGCTTGTTCTTCCACGTGAGTGGTTCTGAGGGGCGATCTATTTCCTCACAGTGGAGCAGAAGTGAGGAAGAAGAGAAGATTCATAAGTAAAAGAAAGAAGTTAACAGAAGAAAAGCATCACAAAGAGAAGGCATAAGCTATGATTAAAAGCCACCAGAGCAAGATTTAAAAGGATCTGGATGTGTTATGAAAGGGTTGCAAGACTGTTAAGTACACAGTGCAAATTGAAATCCATAATGGAGACCTGTCTGGACTATATGGGCTGTGCCTAGCTATCCTTATGAAACAAAAGTATGAATACCAAAATATCACATATAAAACCAAATAAGCACTCTGCAAGAGAGGAAGGTGGACACCTTGGTGAGCTCAGAAAAGGAATAATAAAAGCAGAGAGGCCTCTTCCACTCTCTCACTTCACACAGGAACGTGGCCTTGACCAAGGGTTTCCCAACACACAACCTTGTAGCAGCAGGTACCCAGGTGGGCTTGTATCCAGCTGGGATGGGAGCCTCTCTGACAGCCACGTAAGGATAAGCTGAGGCCACAGCCAAAAAGGTTTGTCATGAGTGCCATCAACTGTAAGCGGCTGAGAGGGTGGGCCTTTCCACACCCTCTTGACAATTCCCATCCCTCAAACCTGGGGTACTGAGGGAGCAGCTTGCATCTGCAAGAAGAGCCCCACTGTGGCCTAGCCAGTGTTCTCAGACCCCCAGAGGAAGGGGAACCACACATGTGACCATGAAAAGATGCGTCTCTTTCCAATGACCTGAAAACCTCTAGGACTTAGGAACTTGGGAACGCCTTCTGCCCCCACAGGCCACATTGACATGGGCCAGCATAGCACTGAGCAGCACAGATTAAACCAGCAGACCAGAAAGTTACTGAATGTGGGGCATCACCCAGCTACTGGACTCGCTCTGGCCATGAGGGGGAACCAGCTGCTAAAGACCTGCTATCTGGTGAGGGAGAGCTGAGCACCAGAGAACTGCGCCACCTGGAAAGGAGGCTTATGCCCATGGCTACTCTGGGAAGCCTTGAGAAAGACAGGCTCAGAGGTTTATGCCTATGGCAGCTCCTTGCTTCTTTCTTCTCAGTGAAGATGCCGACTCCAAGTGCTCTGCTCCAACAGCTCTTTATTGTTTCATCTGCCCCGGTCGATGGAATGGACCCCAATTGCTCTGTGTACCACCCTTATATCCTCTTCAGGGGCTAGCCAGGGACCAATCAGAGGCAGTCACCCCATACGAGTTTTGGCTAATTAGGGGGATATGCAAATTTGGGTTTGTAAAGTGACCAATCGGGGGTGGTTCCTGAATGGTTCAATCAGGAGCCATTTAGTGGTTTGGAAACAGCCAATCGGTGTCAGGGGGCTTGAGGAAAAGGATTGGATGCCAGTGTCATCTTTAGAAGCTTGCTGCTCAGGGGTTCCCAGATGTAGGGCCAAGGTTACTGCCTGGGGAACAAGCCTCAGACCTCTGAGTGGGCCTAGATAGGCCCTGGGGCAAACTACCTCTCTAGGCAGTGCTCTACAACTGAATAGTAAACTAATACCAGAAAATTTGTGAAAATTAAACTGTCTTTAGAACCATAGAGCACAAAAGAAGGCTTGGCCCAACTCTGTGTGGGGCATGTACCTCCTGGTCTGTCTTGGAGGTTCAGACGGGTGACACCACTGCTGTGCACACATATACTAAACACAATTCACTCGGGACCCTCGGGTGAGGGGTGCGGACTCCTGCAGCCCTCAGGATGCGGGCACAGATGGGAGAAAGGAAAAGCCTCAGGTGCTTTTGCCTTCCAAGGGCAAACACCTGTGTTGGTGGTCTTGTTGGTCACGAGGAGACAGCTGTTGCTTCATTGGTGATCAGATGGAGAACGGGTTCTTTCCTTGTTGGTGGTTGTGATGGAGAGAGTGTTCTTTCCTCACTGAAGGTTGAGGCGAGAGAGTAAGAAAGCTGTTTCCTCATCGGTGGTCTGGGCAGGAACGGGTGAAAAGGTCTTGCTTAGCTCATGGTCTGGGCAAAAAGGGGGTGAAAAGGGTGAAAAGGAAAAAGGCAAAAAAGGCCCAACTCTATGTGGGCCATGCGCTTCCTGGTCCAGCCTGGAGGTTCAGAGGTTTGGTTGGGCGGTGCCACCGCACACACAGATACTAAACACAATTCACTCAGGACCCTCAGGTGAGGGGTGCATGGACTCTTGCGGCCCTCGGGATGCTGGTGGAGATGGGAGAAAGGAAAAGGCTCAGGTGCTTTTGCCTTCCAGGGGCAAACACCCGTGTTGGTGGTCTCAGTGGTCACGAGGAGACAGTTGTTGCTTCATCGGTGATCAGACAGAGAGCAGGTTCTTTCCTTGTTGATGATTGTGCCAGGAGAGCTTTCTTTCCTCACTGAAGGTCCAGGGGAGAGGAGCACGACAGCTCTTTCCTCATCAGTGGTCCAGGCAGAAACAGGTAAGAAGGTCTTGCTTAGCTGATGGTCTGGGCGAAAAGGCAAAGAGGCAAAAAAAAAAAAAAAAACTGAGCTAAAGGTGAGCATCTGCTAAAGTGAAAAATCCACACAGGAACCAGAGTCACTAGACATAATGACCAATATCATCAGAGTAAAATTTTTAAAAATCATCCATAACACCAAGAACCAAAATAAACTCAATTTAAATGAAAAAGGACTCTTGGTTAACACTAATATAAAGACAAAGCAAATGTTGGAATTACCTGACGAGTGTTGTAAACCAGCTTTTCTAGAAATGCTTCAACAATCAAGGCCATGTTCCTTTATAAAAAGCTAAAAGATAGAAAATCGTAGCAAAGAGATAAGAGTAATTAAAGAGAGACAACCGGACACTTTAGAATTGAGAAATACGGTAACAGAAATAAAAAGCTCTCTGTAGTCAAGCAATAGTTATGGAAAGATCACTGAAGATAAAATCAGTTGGTCTGAAGGAAGAACAAAAGCTTTTGCCCAATCTGACCAATAAAGAGAAAACACTCTGAAAAATAAAATGTACACAGCTTCAGGAAATTGTGGAACTATAATAATGGGTCCAACTTGCATATCATCAGACTCTGTAAAGGACTATGTGGTCCTTAATGTATATTTGAAGAAGTAATGTCTGAAAATTCTCATGGTAGGTAAAAGATATAAACCTACAGATACAAGAAACTCCCAAATCCTCAAACAAGATATTCTGAAATAAATCTAGGTAAAAGAACATCATATTAAGCTTATTGTAAATAATAAAAAGAAAGCAAAACCTTGAAAACAAATAAATACAAATGATGTATCATTGCCTCTAAGAGAATACCAGTTTAAACAGAAATAGGCTCTCATTTGAAACCATGGAGCCTCAGGGAAGTAGCTTACTAAATTCAAAATATCGTTGACCATGACTTCTCTCCCTGCTGAAATTATACTTCAGGCTAAAAGTGAAAAAAAGAAGGAGGACAATAAAGGAATTTGTTGGTAATAACCTCCTGTTAAAGAACAGCTGTAACAAGAACTTCAAACCTAAAGGAAATGACAAAAGAAAAAGTTGTGGGTCATTAGGCATACACAGGAGAACATACTCTGCCTTCCTGACCTTTCCCTCTTGATGTCTAGTCATCATTGTTGACTGAAGCAGGGGTTCTAATGACATCAGCTTATCCTTATTATCTGCCAGAGAACTATAAAGGCAGGTATTTGATAATTGTTTGTAGTTAAAATCTTATTTCTTGCTTAGGGGTGCTTTTCAAAGACAGTGCTTATACTAAGTTGAATTATATGAAAATACTGCTTTGTCAAGTAAAATGTGTTGGATATTGGCAATGTCATTGGGTTAACTAATGTCATTGGGTTAACTTTAAATAATGATACCCTGTGTTTTAAGGTCCATAAATATTTGAGACAGTTTTGTGGCCCCCTTAATCATTCTAGATTAAGGCCACAGAAAAATAACTTTCTAAGCAAAGCAGTATTTACTTTGATTGTTGTTGTTGTTGTTGTTAGGTGCCGTCGAGTCGAGTCCGACTCATAGCGACCCTATGTACAGCAGATCGAAACACTTGCCAATTCTGTGCCAGGCAAACCATCTTATTTATGTTTAAGCCCATTGTTGCAGACACTGGGTTAATCCATCTGGTGGAGGGTTTTCCTCTTTTCCGTTGACCTGCCACTCTCCCAAACATGATGTCCTTCTCCAGGGATTGTTCTCTCCTGACTACATGTCCGAAATATGTAAGACGCAGTTTGGCCATTTTTACTTCAAGGAGCACTCTGGTTGTACCTCTTCTAGGACAGATCTGTTGGTTCTTTTGGCAGTCCATGGTATATTCAATAGACGTCTCCAGCACCACAATTCAAAAGCATCAATTCTTTTTCTGTCTCTCTTGTTCAATGTCCAGCTTTCACAACCATATGATGCTACTGAAAATACCATGGCATGAGTCAGACGCACCTTCGTC